>JAUKNK010000580.1:0-49337 GCA_030765055.1 Mantis religiosa | reverse complement strand
TTTCTTTCTTTCTCTCTTTCTTTCTTTCTCTCTTTCTTTCTTTCTCTCTTTCTTTCTTTCTTTCTCTCTCTTTCTTTCTTTCTCTCTCTCTTTCTTTCTCTCTTTCTTTCTTTCTCTCTTTCTTTCTTTCTCTCTCTTTCTTTCTCTTTCTTTCTTTCTTTCTCTCCTCTTTCTTTCTTTCTCTCTTTCTTTCTTTCTCTCTTTCTTTCTCTCTTCTTTCTTTCTCTCTTTCTTTCTCTCTTTCTTTCTCTCTTTCTTTCTCTCTTTCTTTCTCTCTTTCTTTCTCTCTTCTCTTTCTTCTCCTTTCTTCTCTCTTCTTTCTCTCTTTCTCTCTCTTTCTCTCTCTTTCTCTCTCTTTCTCTCTCTTTCTCTCTTTCTCTCTTTCTTCTTTGTCTCTTTCTCTATTTCTTTCTTTCTTTCTTTCTCTATTTCTTTCTTTCCCTATTTCTTTCTTTCTTTCTTTCTCCATTTCTTTCTTTCTCCATTTCTTTCTTTCTTTCTCTATTTCTTTATTTCTTTCTTTCTCTATTTCTTTCCTTCTCTATTTCTTTCTTTCCTTCTCTATTTCTTTCCTTCTCTATTTCTTTCCTTCTCGCCTTCTTCTTTTTCTCCTTCCTTCTTTCCTCCCTTCCATTCTTCGCTCTTCCTTTCTGTCCGTCTGTCTGTCTGACTTTCTTTCATTCTTTCTTTCTCTCTTTATCTCTTTTTTCTCTTCTTTCTTTCCTTCTTTCTTCCCTTTTCTTCATCTTCTTCCTTCTTTCATTCCTTCCTTCCTTTTCTCCTTCTTACTTTCATTCTTTCTTATTTCTTTATTTATGATATCTTTATTTATTTTGATCGTTTGTAGGTGTTTTATTCTGTATATTGTTAATTTTTGCAGACACCTTTTCGACTGCTTTTAGACAGATCGAAATTGCATTCTTCAGGCTTTTTAATGGTTGTTGATGATACCCAAAGCTCTTGATCTATAAAATGGAGATTGTCCAATTTTTGTGAAAGTAATAATTTTAACACAATATATCAAAAACCTTGCATCCCTGGAAGACAAATCTAATTGCGAGGCGAGCAGTAGTTGTAATGAATCTAGAGCTACGCGTCATGAACCGCACTATCCCTGCGTGTTGTCCCAGGGACTGACGTCAGTAGTAATACTGCGAGACTTGTAAACTTCATATCCCTTTAAGGTGTATAGGATCCGATGCCTGTTTATAATTACCAGGGCTGTTCAATAAAGAATGATCAAAATTCTTTTACGGTCATAATTTTTCGCACTAAAATTCAATGTTATTATATTCTGTTAGCTTAATGTGAAACAAACACGCCGTAGTAGTTTCATTGTTGGTACTCCTGGTTCCCACCTGTGAGAACCAGACAAGTTCAGACATGTTCAGTATCGCCTACTGCTGCAATGGATGTAACATACAGTTAAAATTGATGTTAGAGGAAGATCCGGTGTTTCTTTCAAACGTAATCACTGCTGATGAAACTTGGCTACGTCATTTTGATCCTGAGAGCAAACAGCAGAGCTCAGTTTGGACATCTTCTTCATCACCAACCCCCAGAAGCAAAAGTGGTTGCTTCTGCTGGGAAAGTTATGGTCATTTCATTCTTTGATATTTATGGAATGGTTTATCAGCATGTTGTACCTGCACACACATCAGTAACTGGACAATATTACAGGGATATCCTGAAAACATTGCAAGTCCATATCAGGCGTAAAGGCTATATTACCGTGAAGCAGGCTGGATGCTGCATCACGATAATGCGCGGCTGCACATTGCCAATGTTATTGCTGAATATCTTGCAAAAATCAACGTGAAGTGCATCCCTCACCCTCCCTATAGTCCGGATTTAGCCCCATGTGACCTTTTTCTATTCCCTAACTTGAAGAAACGCCTTCCTGGGAGGCATTATCCATCATCAGAAGCAGTAGTGAAGGCTGCGGAGGAGATTTAGAAGGATCTCTCAAAAATGGTTTCCAGCATGTCTTTGAAGACTGGCAGACACATTGGGAAAGTGCATCGCATACAGGGGAGGCTATTTTGAGAAGGACTATCAAAATTATGAGGATGAGTAAAGGTACGATGTCCCCCCCCCAAAAAACAAATCTGATCATTCTTTATTGAACAGCCCTCGTAATTTAATTGGTGCTTCATTCTCAGTTTCAGCCACGTACACCATGGGGGTCACCATTGGAGCAACTGTAGGAGATTCATCGAAGGCTGATATATTGGAGGCAGCGTTAAAGGTGACGTACACAGGTAGGCGTTATCAGCGTGAATCTAATAGCAAAAGGAGCTTCCGTAACGATAATTTATATAAGTTAGCAAAACGTAGGGGAGAAAAAAAGCGTGAATTTAATAAATACGATTAGTTTGTTCGATGTATAATGGAGACGGTAAGGTCTGTTAGCATTCTGGGAGTATTGATGTATTTGTAAACCACACTGTGATGCAGATTAAATGTTATTATATGTATATTTAAAAGCCTCTCACCCTCCAAACAAAAAACAAGAGCTACGCTTCACATCAATCCTCAATATGTACCCACGGGGAGTCGTACATCAATGAAATATAGCAAAAAAAAAAAAAAAAACCATTTTTGCAATGTTGCCGTTGGAATATCCCTGATAGCTGCAGCTCAAAGCATTTGAGAAAGAAAATACTGTACGATCCAATATATGAATATTCACCCCAGGAAGCCGCTTCATTTGCATTCGTTTGGCCCTGTATTAACTTTTAACAACGATATGCGAGTGGAATGAATGGCCTCTTTTTCCACTTGCCTTCGTTTTTATAGTACCAATTTTGTTTTTAAAATTATTGTGCTCTGGAACTGCTTTAATAAGAGCAACTTAGAAAATTACGTATACTTTCACTGACAGTAAATTAAGCTGATATGGTATGATCATGACTATATTAATAACTAGTTGATATACAACGAAGTACAACAAATTATCTTAAGGTGTGTATGACTGAAATTTCATGAAAATCGTGAAAATAACGACTTTTTTCATTGTAATTCTATAAAATAATTTAGACATTCCCGAATGTGAAAAATGCATAATTTGCCTCCGGACGCCATTTTTAAATGCTTATTTAAATGTCGGTGGCCTTTAAACTCTGTCAGAGTCACGCCCTCTTTTGCCTACATCCACATTCTTTATCTGTTTTCCGTTCTTAAATTTTCAATTCAAGAAAAGAAAAATAAGGCTTTCAGACAAAATAGTTGCTAAAATGTTGCCAATATATCAGAGGCTGGCTTCTACAACATTACTAGAGAGGTGCAAAACAGGAACAACACAGAATGCCAATGAATCTTTGCATCATGTCATATGGAATAAGCGCACAAAGGAAGTTTTCATATCAAAACAAAAATTGGACCTTGCTGTTATTAAAAGCATCAGTGGGTTTAACATGGGTAGTCTTAAGTCATTGGAGCTGCAGCAAAATATCAGAGGTGAAAGTGTAGTAGACTCAGCAAGGAAAACTTCAGTGCAGCGAGATCAGACTCGTATCCTGCAAAGCAAGAAGCGAAGTTGTGCAGAAGAAAAGCAACATCTAAAGAAGAAAAAGGTGGAAAAAGCAGCAACAGAGGAGAGGAAAAAGAAATCTGAGGGTCCAAACTATCAGCCTGGTGGAATTTAATGTGAGTTATGCAATCAAATCTTTAATCGCTGTTTTCTCAATGTTCACATTTTCAGCATTTTTCTTCCTGTAAAATGCTCCTTGCGATGCAGTTTTTGTACTACATCCATGAAATTTCCTACACAGGTTCAGAATATCATGAGCAATGAAAATTGCCCTAGGTTTTATTGTGAAATGTATATAAGCATATATTTTTAATTTTCAAACACAAAACTTACAGTTTTTTAGACAAAAAAAGAATATTTGTAAATTAAAAATGTTTTGTGACCTAAACTAAAGGAGATACAGAAATACCCAGAGCAATTTCAAAAAGTATGTGTATTATGAACATAGGTTTAAAATATTAGACCAAAATTCAAATATTTTGTCGCAAGGAACTTTTTTAGTGACGTAACAAAAAACATACAAAATTTATCATAATTTCTAAACTGCTGGAGAAAAATGGTTTAAATTTAGGTTGTAACATGCTTACAATATACTACACCTATGGTGTAAATTTGAAAAAGCTAGTATTATTAGTTCAGGATTTGAAAATTTCAGCCATACATACCCTTAACATTATAACCTAAGAAAATTAGTACACCTATTTGGCGTGGATATGAGATAACTGAGCAACCAGTAAATTACACTGGGCAACAATGAAAATATTTCGGGCTTAAAAATAGTGAATTTACATGTATTTCTATCTGCTGAATTCAAAAAGCACCAAAAACTGATAGATATTGATATCATTTTTTAAAGTGTGGATTTTAAATTTGGAGATTTTTTTTGGAGAGTTGGCACACCCATAAAAATACCGTAGATGGCAACTACTGATAGTGCTCCTGCAAAACTACCGTAACCTTGGATGCAACATGTCCCTTAAGATCCATTTTCTCCACTCCCACCTAGACTTTTTCCCTCCTAGTTGTGGAGCTGTTAGTGATGAACATGGGGAGAGATTCCATCAGGACATTTCTGTTATGGAACAAAGATATCAGGGCCGTTGGAATGAAGTAAAATTTATTTAATTTAAATTTATTTAATTAATTTATTTTATTTATTTTATTCAAAATTTAACATGGAAGTTAACCACAATTTTGCAGACATAGAATGATTGTGCTATTAATAATGTCGTTTCAAATTGGTATGCTTTGTGGCGCTGGAATTACACTTTTTCTATTCCTGGAACACGACTCCTCTAACGAAGCAGGTGCTCGAACTGATGACCTTGCACGCCCTCTAGAACATTAAAATTAAATGATTATGAATTTGCTTTCCAAGTTTTAATGAACATGAGACAGAGAGTATTTGCAATGCAGAGACTCAAACCTGTGTCTTTGTATGTTAGGGCAAAGGAGACGTCATAATCCCATTGAGCTATTTCGAGACTTGCCTGAAAGCCCGCCTCGGTAGCGTAGATGGTAGCGTGTCTGCCTCGCGTTTAAGAGGTTCCGAGTTCGAACCTCGGTCAGAGTGAGTTACCTGGATACGGTGTTTTCCAGGGTTTTCCCTCATACTGAAAGACGAATGTCGGGTAACTCTAAGCTCCATGGACCCTGGGCTCATTTGAGCATCATTTCACACAATCCATTCATTGTCCGATAAGTCTCAACGTTGGAGGACGTAAATTACACAGAGGAGGAGGAGGAGGAGGAGGAGGAGGTGGTGGAGGAGGTGGTGGAGGAGGAGGAGGAGGAGGTCCTGAAAGCACGTTCTTGGTTCAGTAGTACGACTTGTATGCCTGGCGTTATACCTTTGCCACCTCGCGAGTTCTCGTGCTTGATTTAGCCTTTTAAGACATTTTTAATCATTTTCTGGGTGTTTTGATATTATTACATAAATGGCAAGAGCTCTTATGCATGTTAATTGAGAAGCACCAGACGTAGTTTAATCAAAAATATAAATAAACCGTTTTGTAATAATATGTCCGTTTTGACTGTTCAACTCCATGATGAATGCGGCATGCCTCTAAATTTTTTCCTAATTTTTGGCAGTCAATCCCTGCTCTAAGTACAAGAATCCGCCATTTTCTTTTTAGCTGACGTTAGTGTACTCATATGATAGGTCCATTTTTTCCAAGGCGTTTACTGAATTACTTTGCCATGTGTACTCTAATAAAATGTTTTGTAAATGGAAATTAATTGTTCTCTCACACTGTCCTTGTGTAGGCTAAATTGTGGTGTCAGTTGGAGAATTTAATGTCATATCGGCACGTTGGCCATAGTAGCTCAATGGTATAGCGGCTGGACGGAAACCAGAAGATCCGTGTTTCAAATCCCGGCTATGGCATTGAATTTTTCAGTCTGACTCTCCGTTTCCACAATGTTTTGTAAAGTCGCCTGGAAATCGGAATTCGCTCTCAGTAAAGGAGTCGTATGTTTTTTAGGTGTACTTTAGTGAGCAGTATGTTTTGTCCCTTGAGCCGACATTCCTCTGAATTTTGCACATTCCTCTTTCTAAGAACATCAAGCAATACAGTTTAGTAAGCGCAAAACTGGAACAAGGCTCAGATGCCGTTTGATGAGTGGTCTACCTTTCAAAAATAAGGTGCAGCTGACTCACCTGGTAGGTAAACATTTAAATCTATGGATTACCGATCACATGTGGCAATCCAATCAAATGTGACCGTAGAAAAAACAGGAACTAGGTATCATCCAATTGATATGGAGAAATGATGTGGTAGGCAGATGTTTTCCTCAACCAGAATGTTGCTTTTCGTCAGTGACATGTTTTTCACTGGTCTTTTGTTCACCAAGTACCCGACTTATGCATGGCTTAAAGTCCACGTGCACATAGGTTTTTCGAATTCAGCTGCATTCTGTGACTGGAGCAGTAATACCCTCCAGCGCAGGACATTTAAGCTAAGGTTTTAAATCCCTAACTCATAAAAATAATTTTAAAAACTCAAAATATTCTCTTTATTTCTTTATTATAGTCATTACATGACAAAGGTATATTAATAACAAACACAGCGAAAACAAAATTTGAAGAAAACAAAGAATATTGAAAAGGAAAAAGAAATATTCAATAGAATGTAATGCGTATTATTAAAATAGCTATACGTATAACTAATAAAACACTGAAAGTGCAGATCAGATTCCTACAATGGGTTTGCGTTGTTAAAGAAAAGAAATAAGCCTCGAAAGAGACGCTATCAGGATTTGCATACGCCGGAGAAATGCTAGAATCACGCAGAAGATACACGACGCAGAAGAATTGTGTAGTGATTATTAATGTGAGAGGTCGAGAACAGGGAGGTGGGTTTAGAGTTAGATTTAAGTGAGAAGACCTCCGCATGTAAATCATAAATCTTCCGCCAAATAAAACGCCAGGAGTGAAATTGCTACGTTTCGTAACAGAAGTTCCTGGGGCTATCTCATGACGGATTTAAATAGCTCTACCACAATGAAGCAAAATATACTTAAAAAGACAAATTACAAATAAAAGTTAACAGTAATATCTAAACTAAAATAATCTCATGTTACAAGAAACAAATGAGGTAAAATAACGTCTTATTCTAGTCTGACTAATTGTTTGTATAATATATAAAAGGATAAAGCTCAGATTTTTTCAAAACATTACTTAATTTTAATTTTGATAAATATAGAGACGTCAATTATTATTATTATTATTATTATTATTATTATTATTATTATTATTATTATTATTATTATTATTATTATTATTATTATTATTATTATTATTATTATTATTATTATTATTATTATTATTATTATTATTATTATTATTATTATTATTATTATTATTATTATTATTATTATTATTATTATTATTATTATTATTATTATTATTATTATTATTATTATTATTATTATGATTATTATTATTATGATTATTATTATTATGATTATTATTATTATGATTATTATTATGATTATTATTATTATGATTATTATTATTATGATTATTATTATTATGATTATTATTATTATGATTATTATTATTATGATTATTATTATTATGATTATTATTATTATGATTATTATTATTATGATTATTATTATTATGATTATTATTATTATGATTATTATTATTATGATTATTATTATTATGATTATTATTATTATGATTATTATTATTATGATTATTATTATTATGATTATTATTATTATGATTATTATTATTATGATTATTATTATTATGATTATTATTATTATGATTATTATTATTATGATGATTATTATGATGATTATTATGATGATTATTATGATGATTATTATGATGATTATTATGATTATGATTATTATGATTATGATTATTATGATTATGATTATTATGATTATGATGATTATTATGATTATGATGATTATTATGATTATGATGATTATTATGATTATGATGATTATTATGATTATGATGATTATTATGATTATGATGATTATTATGATTATGATGATTATTATGATTATGATGATTATTATGATTATGATGATTATTATGATTATGATGATTATTATGATTATGATGATTATTATGATTATGATGATTATTATGATTATGATGATTATTATGATTATGATGATTATTATGATTATGATGATTATTATGATTATGATGATTATTATGATTATGATGATTATTATGATTATGATGATTATTATGATTATGATGATTATTATGATTATGATGATTATTATGATTATGATGATTATTATGATTATGATGATTATTATGATTATGATGATTATTATGATTATGATGATTATTATGATTATGATGATTATTATGATTATGATGATTATTATGATTATGATGATTATTATGATTATGATGATTATTATGATTATGATGATTATTATGATTATGATGATTATTATGATTATGATGATTATTATGATTATGATGATTATGATTATGATGATTATGATTATGATGATTATGATTATGATGATTATGATTATTATTATTATGATTATTATTATTACACTATTGTGGTTTTTATTGTTGTGGTTGTAGTATGAAAGCGCCAAACAGAGCCAGGAATGAATTGCATTATGTGTTTAAGTCCTACAAAAAGAAGTGTAGTATGTTGAAGTAGAGCTATTTCCACATATTCCAGTTACTGTGTTCAATTTTCAATTACTTATTCTTCTTATATGGGAAGTCGCTATTCGCTTGTTTTCCTCCTCCTTATTTAAGGTGCACGATATTTCGAAGACAGGAGAAAAAGACATGCGCTTAAGAAGTTCACTGTCGCTTTACCTTTTGTATCGTGCAACGAAATGTGTGGATTTGAATTGAAAGTTTATCTGGATTAAACGGGAATATTATGTGATAAGTGCCTAATTTCACCAATAGCTGTTAAGACTTTACACGAGTTTAGCAATTGCTATAAAAATTGCAATTCACCAACAAGTGTTAGCGTAACACTCGTGTTAAACCTCTTGTTAAACTAAAAATCCAAATTTCTGTTGTTAACTCCTTAACAATTGTAAATAGTCAAGATGGCGGGCGTGAACGCAGCTGTTAATGTCGATTTTCTATATTTAAGACCTTCTAAATGGCGTTCGTAATAGAGTATGGCCTATGATGAGAAATTATTTTAGGAGGTATCGGAAAAAAATGTTCTATAGAGGTATAGACTGTCAAAACAAGTTGCTATGAAGGTTACTGTGGAAGTACAAGAGAGGTTAGAACTTTCATCGAAAGGAATACGCCGATCTCGCCTTTGCTTCAAGTATTAATAACTTTGCGATTTAATTCACTGAATTATGTGGATAATACACTGTCCATCTCCCGTCTTGAAACGTTCAAGTTACTTGTCCTTCTTCGCATCTCGTTTTAAATGTACGTAATAATGAACTAGAATATACATCGAAAGGAATATGCCGATCTCGCCTTAGCCTCAAGTATTAATAACTTTGAGATTTTATAATTCACTGAATTATGTGGATAATATACTGTCCACCTCCCGTCTTGAAACGTTCAAGTCACTCGTCACTTGTCTTTCTTCGCTCCTCGTTTCAAATTTACGTAATACTGACAAAGTTGTTTCGTAGTTCCAGTAGTCACATATGCATTTGAATTTAATTCGGTTCTAATTTTTTCCCACGTGATATCTTTGTCTTTTACATTCACCACATCCCTCTTTTTTTCCACGAGAGCCTTATACTTCGTCACCAATTCAATTAACAAGCCTTTCTCCATGGATGTGAAATTTGTTTTGCGGTCTTTGTTTACAATTTTGTTTACCCGCCATTTTTCAGCTGTGTGCAGACGAAAATGAAAACAAAAGCGCATCACAGTCTGTTCAGAAAATAATACGACACATCCATAGCCCTAAATAGCTGTATTAATTACAAGTCTCTTATTGTTAACACGTGTTAGTTAACATTTTGATAAAACAGATTGGAGAAATGTAAGAAATTTAACAGCTTTGTTAGCGCTGTGACAATTGACACGTTATATTTCTTAACGTTGCTTTTAATATGTTGGTGAAATCGTTGGTTTTTTGCCAAATATTTATATAAAATAATGGATAAAGGAGGTAATTTGAAAGCAAGCAAAGATTATAGTTTTCTAATAAATTGCGTACTTCCCGATTTTACTCTGAACCAGCTTTGAATAGCCTCTCTTACAACACATCGTGGTATTCCTAGAGTGAGCTCTGGTCCAATAAATTACGAATGGAAACCTTCCCTTGCTGTGTCAGTTCATCAACTTTTCATTTCCCTCACTACTACAGCAACGTGGCATCCAGATGAGTTTTTTATGACCACGTGAAATATAAATAAACTTCTGAACAATGTAGCTATACCATTAGTATTGTGGAATATAACGTATGGCATATGGGAACTTTGTTTCGCTATAAGCAGCAGTAATTTATACAATTGATGATTTGGCTATGGTAATTTGAACGTTTGACAATTTCTGCAACTGATTATACACGAGTTAGGTACAATATTACCGAACGGGATGGCTCAGGCAGTTTTGTCTGTGGCCAGCATTTGGGAGGCGTGGGTTTGATTCCCGTGGCCGAACTACCATACCCATGATCCTTTACGGGTTCTTCCCGGGGTTTCCCAGGTCACCAGTTGAACGCTGGGTAGTTTCATTACTTCCCCCGAATTTCCCGCCTCTCCGCTTCTTCTCCATTATTATATCACAGCATCTCTCATCTGGTGGTCTCTTTCAGGGTAGAAATGCCGGCCGACCATGCTAGGATGCTAGTTCTAAGTAAACAACTTCCTCCTCAGTAGGTCGGTTGCCAGTCTCCAAACCACGGCAGGAGGAATGTCCATTGTCCTGTCCTACCGAGTAGCTTCCCATCTAAGTAAATTATGGGGGGATCCGTCCCCTTCAGCTGCCGTGGTGCGGAAGCTGTGGCCTCCTAGCACACGCGGTACCTCTGACGTTACTAGAGGAACCTCGAGCCGAACATTCGAGCCCCTCCCTGAATTTGTTCGGATTGGGTTGGACTCGAGAGGGCAGTGGTTCCCGATACCCGTGGGAGATCGGGTGCGTCTCCGGACGGGGTTGAGGGAAGCCATATATTTCCGCGTACTAGTCAGCATAGCTAGTAGAAGATGTGCTAGATCACCAGGATGATCTATAGCCTGCCTCTTTGGGTTTGGCGCGCGTAAGTGGCGTATCCACTTCCATCCCTTCTTGTGTCCATCAGATCAGATGGGGGGTGGTATCCGTAGGGGAGGGGATTCGTACCCTTCAGCTGCCGTGGTGCGGGCGCTGCGGACCCTCAGCACTCGTGGTACCTCTGACGTTACTAGAGGAGCCTCGGGCCGAACATCTGAGCCCCTCCTCCGGGAGTTGTTCGGATTGGGATGGTCTCGAGGGAATCGGGTACGTCTTCGGACGGGGTTGAGGGAAGCCATTAAGTCTCCCGGGTACTAGCCTGCAAAGCTAGTAGAAGGTGTGCTAGATCACCAGGCGCCCCACCGAGGCCATATCGGTAGCCTTCACCTTTGGTGTTGGCGCGCGTAAGTGGCGTATCCACTTCCATCCCGTCTTGTGTCCTTGAAGCAGATGGGGGGCCCTTGTTTGTCACCCAGGTCTTGTCCTATGGAAAGCCCCACGGAGGACGCCGAGCGCCCTTTGGAACAGCTCGGATAACTCTCTGGTTGTAAGAGGCCCGGGTCTTGGTCCTACGGGTCCATGACTAATGGGAGTAGAACCTCTGGACTCAAACAATGGGGGGGGGGGGGGTGGCCTGGTTAGTCTCTAAATCGTGCCCTATGGAAAGCCCCACGGAGGTGCCGGGCGCCCTTCGGGGACAGCTCGGTAACTTCCTTGTCGCCAGAGGGGATCAATCTTCACTCTGTGTGGATTGCCCTGGTAGATACCCTCGCCCACAATGAATGAATGAATGAATGAATGAATGAATGAATGAATGAATGAATGTCCTCTGCACTGTCATGACCTCTTGGGACGGCCGTCACTTGTCACCTCTCATCTCATCATTCCTCCTTGGGATACCCCACCTAGAGGCATAGATACAATAGATTAAAACTGTTCGCAATGCCACATCCCCTCCGGAGTAATCCTAATCCTGCAATATTGTCACATTGGCACTCGCGTGGTCTGTCGAGATTTTTCGTCACCATTGTTGAGGAGCCGACTTTGCCGCCATCTCGAAGATGAGTGTGTAGGGGAATAATCTCGTTGCTGATTAGTTGGCAGGAGAGGAATGACACATTTTCGGACAATCGCGAGCTGACGTCATGGGTCCGTGACCGAACTTTGTTACTACTACCTGTATATACCTGGGGTATTTTCTGACCCCGTTTCAAAAAATTAAAAAGTCTGTGTTATCGACAGTCATATTACCATAAATATTTTGACCATTTGTAATAATAATGCCCGATTTCACCAACTAATGTTAAGACTTAACACGAGCTTAGCAATAGTGAAAACAAAAATTGCATTTCACCAACAAGTGTTAGGGTAACATTAGTGTTAAATCTCATGTTAAACTAACAAGACGAATTACTAATGTTAAGTCCTTAACAATTGTAAATAGTCAAGATGGCGAGCATAAACTCAGCTGTTGATGTCGATTTGCTATATTTAAGACCATCTAAATGGCACTCATAGTAGAGTACGGCCTATGAGGAGAAATGATTTTGAGGAAATATCCGAAGAAAATTGTTTTACGGAGGTATAGACTGTCGAAACATGTTGGTATGAAGGTTACTGGGGAAGTACAAGAGAGGTTAGAACATGCATCGAAAGCAATATGGCGATCTCGCCTTTGCTTCAAGTATTAATAACTTTGCGATTTTATAATTCACTGAATTATGTGGATAATACACTGTCCACCTCCCGTCTTGAAACGTTCAAGTCACTTGTCCTCCTTCGTATCTCGTTTTAAATTTACGTGATACTGAGTTAGAACATGCAACGAAAGGAATATGCCGATCTCGCCTTTGCTTCAAGTATTAACAACTTTGCGGTTATATAATTCACTGAATTATGTGGATAATACATTGTTAACCTCCCGTCTTGAAACGTTTAAGGCACTTGTTCTTCGCACCTAGTTTTAAATTTACGTAATGCTGACAAGTTGTTTGGTGCTTGTAGTAGTGACACATGCATTTGAATCAAATTCGTTTCCAATATTTTCCCCGCGACATCTTTCTCTTTTACATTCACTGCATCCGTCCTTTTATTTTCCACAATATCTTTACACTTCGTCACCATTTCAATTAACAATTCCTTCTCCGTTGATGAGAAATTTGTCTCACGGCTTTATTTATGATTTTGTTCATCCGCCATTTGTGCAGACGCAAATGAAAACAAAAGCGCATCGGAGTACGTTCAGAAAATCATCCATAGCCTTCTACAGCTGTGATATTTACAAGTTTCTTGGCGTTAACACAGGTTTGTTAACATTTTAAGAAAACAGGTTGGTGAAATGCAAGAAATTTAACATTAGTTTTAGCGTTGTGATAATTGTTACGTTACATTTGTTAACGTCGATTTGGTGAAATTGGGCATAAGTATACACAAACCATATCTGGAAGATAGCAATTCTACATTCACATTAAAACAGTTTCGCCCGCCTCGGTAGCGTAGATGGTAGCGTGTCTGCCTCACGTTCAAGAAGTCCCGAGTTCGAATCTCGGTCAGGGTGAGTTACCTGCATAAGGTTTCTTCCGGAGTTTTCCCTTATCCTGATAGACAAATGTCGGGTAAGTCTATGCTCCATGGACCCCGGTTTCATTTGAGCACTATTCATTGATCTTCCGATATGACTTAACGTTGGAGGACGTAAATTGAAAAAAAAAAAAAAAAAAAAAAAAAAAAAAACAACTGTTTCTACGTAAAGCAGCCTTGGGGGTCTATAAAGACCCCAGGCAAGGGTTTTTACTAACACAGAAGGTTAGTAATTATAAACTCGTATGCTTACTATTTTTATGTTTATTAATCAATTTATTGAATCTTCGTTACGCAGAGAAATAATGTCACAAATATAAAGCTTATATCAGGATACGCTCATTGTTAGTTATTATTGGTACACGTGCCATTGTGAGTCAACTACGTTCCGAGAAGTTTAGATATAAGTAATTATGTTGATATTAATATCCTTGTAGTGTACATATTACGTTCTCATCCTGCGACTGAAGTAGAGAGCGTTGGTCGTGAAAGTGTGCCCTCTTCAGATGAAGGGAAGATGGCTGTCAACTTGAGATAATGAGCCACTCACTCTCTTCAGCTGTCTTTGCTTACTTGGGCTCGTGGCATAAATAAGAGATCACCTAAGGGGTGGGTAATAAGTAGTCAGCTTACCTGCAGAATTCGTTTTGGTAGATTCCTGTCGTCTTCCTCAGTAATCTGTGTCTTGTAGAACGGCCGCTCGAACACGGGAGCATTGTCGTTTACATCTCGCACATGAATTACAACTGTTGTATAGTTCTCCTGGGAACCGTCAGATGCCACCACTCGAAGCTCATACTGCAAAAACAAAAGTTCATCGTTAAGCGTAAGTTCAAAATTAATTTATTTAAAAAGTATTATGCTTTATAAACATTAATTTGTGTTTATACTTCGAAAAATATTTCTACAAAAGCTAATTACTGTACATACGAGGGTTATTCGTAAAGTAGGGTCCGTTACTTTTTTTTATAAATTAAATCTTCATAGATATTTGCTAAAATATTTTATTGGATTCCTTACTTCTTCTCTATTGTTCTACATAGTTGCCATATTTGTTTAAACATTTGTCATAATGTACTACAAGCTTCAGTATACTGTCATACACGACTGCCATCTGTGAGAATAACCAGTCTTCAACTGCTTCTTTCACCTCGTCATCTGTGCGGAAGCACTTGTCACCGAGAAACTCCTTTAGGTAGCGGAACAAGTGAAAATCGCTTGGTGCCAGGTCTGGGCTATACGGCAGGTGGTCAATCTGTTCCCTTCCAAAAGAGCTGATGAGATCTTGGGTTCGCTTGACAGTATGTGGTCTGGTATTGTCATGCAGCAACAAGACTCCAGACCTCCAGACGCCAGAAGGCCACGTCGCTCATCCTGTATTGCACGTTGGAGGTTAGACAGAGTAGCGCAGTAAGTGTCTGGATTGATGGTTGTCCCTCGTTCCATAAACTCGAATAGCAACACTCCATGTCTATCTCAAAACGAGGATGTCATCACGTTCTGTGTTGAGATTGTCTGCATGGCCTTAACCTTGACTGGTGAGGTCGTGGGCGCCATTACATCGATTGATGTTTTGACTCAGGAGTCATGTGAGAAACCCACGTCTCGTCCCCAGTGACATTGTGTTCCAATTGTTGATCTCGTTCCTCATGATATCGGCTCAAAAAGTTCAGTGCACAACCCATTCTTGTCATTTTGTGTTCCTCAATAAGCAACCTTGGAACCCAACATGAACACAATTGCAAATTTTGAGGGACAATTTTGTACAGAGTTGTTCTACCTGCATCCGGAAATTCCATTGCTAAAGTGGAAATTGCGAATCGCCGATTTTCACGGATCTTTTCATCCACGGCATTGACCAAATCTTCTGTGATCACTGATGGTCAGCCTGATCGCGGTTCATTATGGACATTGTTGCGTCCGTCTTTGAAAGCTCGAACACACTTACGCTCTTTCCTGTCACTCATCGTATTGGGGCCTTACACTTCACTGATCTGTCGATGAATGTCCGCTACTGAACTGTTCCTTGCCGTCAAAAACCGAATCATAGACCGTATTTCACAGTCGGTGGGACGCTCGATTGTTTGAAACAATTTAAACTGTCACACTGCACCACTACCAATGCGAATGGTATCGTTTACGCACAACGCATGCCGGGAGTTGATCCGCATGCGCGTTTCAATGTTCACGGGAAATTCGATGAGCTACGGCGAATCGGAACTTACTTTACGAATACCCTCGTATTTTACTTAATCGGGATTAACTTTCGTTATGCATTAACACGTTTTGTGGAAGACATAAGAAGAATGCAACAGGGAATGGCTTCAACGTGCACAGAATACAGGACTTTGGTCCATCTATTTTGTGGGTCGCTCATTTCCTGCCAGGTTGCCTCAGGAAGCCTTAGGTCTTTCATACGTGGAGGACTAAATTCGGCTCGGGCATCAATATATTACGCTACTTTACCATCACACA
This sequence comes from Mantis religiosa, assembly GCA_030765055.1. Taxonomy (NCBI): domain Eukaryota; kingdom Metazoa; phylum Arthropoda; class Insecta; order Mantodea; family Mantidae; genus Mantis; species Mantis religiosa. The sequence continues at coordinate 33,099 of JAUKNK010000580.1, read as the reverse complement.
AATGCGCCCTAGTTAAATCTTTGGAACATTATGACCCCACTGTCGCCGATTTAGGCGGTTCCGGGTACCCCGCATCGCTTGCGGGCACCCGAGGTAACACCGGAACTAATGCTTACAATAGCTAAAGGTAAGCTCCACACAATCCTTCTAAGCAGTTTGGCATAAACATTTCAACCCAAATTAAGAACTTATGAAATAAAACACCATGGTGTATCTGCATTCCAGGATGTTCTTAATAAAAAATGGGCAGTTAAAAAACTTGCACAAATTCAAAGGGGATTCCTCCTTCACATAATTCGAGGATGTCGTACAATCTCCACTAATGCAGCTCAGATTATAGCTAACATCGAACCTTTGGCTCTCACTGGTTTATCAACAGCAACTACTATGAATTTAAGACATGAACGTGAATGTGCGTCTTATCTGTCTTACTTAAAACTACAAATCCCGGAGCATCCTACCACAGCAGGACAACCATCAAGTTTTGTAACCTGTTTAAAGGAAATATGTAATTTTCATGATTATTACATATATACAGACGGTTCGCGTTACCAATTTGAAGATAATATATCTGCAGTAGTATGTGCTTTTGTTGTTTATGAAAACCAAACGGAACTAACTCACACTATGTTTAAATTGTCACCTGAATGTTCTGTATTCCAGTCGGAGCTCTTAGCAATTAAAGAAGCTATAAAATGGTGTACTGTTAATGGGAACAGTGCCCGTATTCTTAGTGATTCACAATCAGCTCTACTCGCTATTAATGATAAATACAACTTAAATTCATTAGCACATGAAATCAGAACCTTGCTTCAAAACCATCCAGGACATATTTGCATGGGATGACTTAAAGGACACAGTGGAATTTTAGGTAACGAGAGAGCTGATTGCTTGGCTAAGAAGGCTGCAGAATCCAATCTTCCTGTGACATACTCTTTATGTCCTATTTCTACTGTAAGGAGAATAATTCATCAACATATTCTTGAAGAATAGAACCAACAATGGCTAATAACTCCAAATGGAAGTTGAACAAAAACATTATTTTTCCCTAGTGTATATGACAGAGGAAAATGTGAAAATCTTGTACCAAATTTTGTTTTGACACAATTTTTAAGTGGACATGGTAAATTTGGTGAATACTTATCACGTTTTCACTTAACTTCCAACCACGAGTGCATGTGTGGTGAAGAATTTCAAACTGTGGTTCATCTCCTTTTCTGTTGTCCCATTTTCTGGAGAGAAAGACAAGAATTAATATTCAAGCTAGACTCTCTAGGAACTGAATTTTCTGCTCACATATTGATAACATTATAATTCACTTTAGAAATTCCAGATGTTTCACAGTAATCTGAATATTTCATCCTGATAAAATTTTGTTTTTTGTTTAATTATTTAAATTATAACAGGCTTATTCTTAGCTATACATCAGCTTTTACTAGTTCAGATTTGGGGAATAAACGAAAACTGCAATTTCCTATGTACGAGGGCTGTTTAATAAAGGATGATCATAAATTTTACGGTCATAATTTTTTCGCACTAAAATTCAATCTTATTATATTCTGTTAGCTTAATGTGAAACAAACACGCCGTAGTAGTTTCATTGTTGGTACTCCTGATTCCCGCCTGTAAGAACCAGGCAGTTCAGACATGTTGAGCATCGCCTACCGCTGTAATGGAGGTAACATGCAGTTAAAGTTGATGTTAGAGGAAGATCCGGAGTTTCTTTCAAACGTAATCACTGGTAATGGAACTTGGCTACATCTTTTTGATCCTGAGAGCAAACAGCAAAGCTCAGTGTGGAAATATCCTTCATCAGCAACCCACCAAAAAGGGCAAAAGTGGTTGATTCTGCTGGGAAAGTCATGGTCATCTCATTCTTTGATATTCATGGAATGGTTTATCAGCATGTTGTACCTGCACACACATCAGTAACTGGTCAATACTCCAGGTATGTCTTGAAAACATTGCAAGTCCATATCAGGCACAAAAGACCACATTTCCGTGAAGCAGGCTGGATGTTGCACCACGATAATGTGTGGCCGCATATTGCCAAAGTTGTTGCTGAATATCTTGCAAAAAGTGCATCTCTCACCCTCCATATAGTCCGGATTTAGCTCCATATGACTTTTTTTCTATTCCCTAACTTGAAGAAAGGCCTTCGTGAAAGGCATTATCCATCATCAGAAGCAGTGGTGAAGGCTGCGGAGGCGATTTTGAAGGATCTCTCAAAAATGGTTTCCAACATGTCTTTGATGACTGGCAGAAACGCTGGGAGAAGTGCATTGCATTTAGTGGAGACTATTTTGAGAAGAACCATCAGAATTATGAGGATGAGTAAAGGTACGTTGTCAAAAAAGTGATTATTCTTTATTCAACAGTCCTTGTTATTTTATATATAGTGCCTTTCTGTACCACGTGGCTCGTATTACACCTCATAGTGATGTCTTGGACGTCGACGCTTGTCATTCTTCACGAGTATGTTGTCTCACAGAACTTGATCCAGTCCATTACTATGTATTGAACAAACGAGCACATTGATGTACCCCTTAACTACAGCGAAATGACAGCGAATGCACAAGTAGGAACTTTGAAAGAGCGTCAATTGCAAGAATTGTCCAGACACCCAGGATTAAGCGGTTTATGTAATATCTATTTTGTATACCATCCGGGGTCTTCTGTAGTGAGAATAATGAATGCTAATACGCTTCATCTATAGAATTTCACGAGGGAGATTTCGAAGTTGTGCTGAACTAATGTAAATTCATGCTGGAACTGATACAGTGATTGTGTATGGAATACTGTTTTGTGTCGAATCAAAGTTCCACAACGATGTGACCGTAAATCGTCACAATAATTTATCATGAGGCTACTGATAATTGTATCCTCAGTAGATAAGGAAAACAGCGTTTCAGGAGTAGTGCTCTAGAGACTTTGAATTATAAAATCTTGGCAAACACCTTGTTGTATGGAAATTAATTGTTCTTTCACACTGGCAGTGTGTAGACTAAAGTATGGAAAGATTGAGTCAGACCGAAAAATTCACTGCCATAGTGCGAATTTGAACCACGGATCTTCTGATTGCCGTCCAGACACTCTAACCCTTGAGCTGCTATGGCCAACGTGCCGACATGACACTAAATGCTCCAACTTACTCGTGTTTTTTCCCGTAAACCACTTAGGAGTTCTCATAAACACATGCGACAACTACCTTAATGGGGACTTACTATGCTGTAAGTACTTTAAGGCCCGGGCTTTATAGTTCGGACCACTATTAGGTCAATTAATGGAAATTAATTGTTCTTTCACACTAGCAGTGTGTAGGCTAAGAGAACTCCTAACTGGTTTACCGGGAAAAACACGAGTCAGTTGGAGTATTGAATGTTATATCGGCACGTTGGCCATAGTAGCTAAAGGATTAGAGCGTCTGGACGGCAACCAGAAGATCCGTGGTTCAAATCCCGGCTATGACATTGAATTTTTCAGTGCTACTTTATCTTTCCAACTTTTTGAAAGATTTTTCATTGAAGGATGTCTATTAACAGGCGCACAAGCTATACATTCTGTGTAATAAACTCACATTATTATTAGGAAATATGTCTGTAGGAGAGAATGCTTCCAATAAGATTGTGCTCCTTTGCACAGGTTGATGAATGCAATCATTTAAATATGGCAAATCTTGGTGATTAGATGGTAAGATAAAGGGTCACTCTTCTAGCCAACTTAATCTTAGGCCTCTTAACTTCTTCCTCAAATTATTTAGAGGAAGACGTTTATGGAGAGAATTTAAAAAATTTCTTCAAAAAGAAAAAAATCCACTGCAACGGCATAGTACGGATCATTACTTGACAAGCTGAGGGGCAAACTTGCGGAAAAAATATCCTGTTTTACCAATACAACGCACCGTCTCAAACCCTCAGCGGTTGCAATGGCGAAAATCCAGGAATTACTGTTTGAACTGCTTGAACATTCGCCTTACTCACCAGATCTAGCCCCAGCGACTTCATTTTGTTTCCTCATCTAAAACTTGCGCTCGGAGGACAGAGATTTTCGTCAAATGAAGAGGAAATCACCTTCGTGAACATATCTCACATTGATATAATTCTTTATTGAACAGCCCTCGTAATACGGCGGATCACAAAATTACATATATTTTTACACAATTTTGTTTGTTTTGCTTTTATACATTTATAAATTTTTCAAACCTTTTTTTTTCCCCAGGGGCCTACTTCGGTAGGTACGGGTTTGGCGCACCCGGGGTCTCGAGCCAACAGTCTCCCTCGTGTGAGCTCCTCTTCGTGGTTGAGGGAGACGGTCAACAGGCCCACCCACGTGTAGGCCGTGCGTGGAGACCCGTGAAGAAGGTTCTTAGATTCTTGTCTAGTTTGGAGTTTAGGATTTAGTGAACGAAAGTTTTGATTGATGTTTTTTATGTACGTGTATTTTTAATAGGTTTTGTTTTATATATATATATATATATATATATATATATATATATATATATAATGTGTGTGTGTGTATCATCATCATCAAACCCTTTTTAAATATAAATCAAAAGAATTGTTACACACACCAAAACAACAAGGTTGTGTTATCACAAGTGATAACACGTGATTCCTTTAAAGTAGAAAGTGGTATTTATGATATTAATTTTATCTTTTACGTTAATGGAGGATTCTCAGTTAAACTTTCAATCAAAATAGCATAATTATACCTTTGTTTATACTCTCTATTGGTAGTACAACTTCAGTGCTCTCTAGAAGCAGGTAATATTTTGAATATTGCAGTAGATGAAGTAAATGAAGTGTATAATATATGCAGGCACATACATAGAGAATAACGAAGAAGGTAAGTTTTGGGCGTGTGGTTAACTCCCAAGCGTGTACAGCGGATGATGGACAGAAGTCTGTAGCTAGATAAAACGGATGGTAGAGCAGCTCTCATATCAGTTATTGATGTCTATGGGATACCTGACAGGCAGTCAGGTGGGAAATCTACAAGCAAGGTGAACACGCGCTTCAGGGATGTCCATACGTACTTTCTCATGTATATTACTTGGTCATCTCACGGTGACATGGGAGCTAATTATCTTAAAACATCACAGATCTATCATCCTCTCCGGTCACTGGCGTATCACGTCCATTTTCATTAGTTGGCGTGCTCTTCAACTTTGACGTAAAGGCGGCAAACATTAAATATACCAACTCATCACACATGTGTGTTTTACATTAAACAACAGCAGAAAAGAAATTAATTGTTCTTTCACGCTAGCCATGTGTAATGAAAGGGTAGAGCCAGACTGTAAAATTCAATGCCATAGCCGGGATTTGAACCACGGATCTTCTGGTCTCCGTCCAGCCGCTCTAAATCATTGAGCTACTATGGCCAACGTGCCGATGTGACATTAAATTCTCCAACTGACTCGTGTTTTCCCGGTAAACCACAAGGAGTTCTCATAAACACATAAGACAACTACCTTAATGGCGACTTACTATGCTGTAGATACTTTAAGGCTCGGGCTTTATAGTTAACCACTATTAGGTACAATTAATGGAAATTAATTGTTCGTTCACACTAGCCGTTTGTAGGACGCACTATGAAAGGGTCGAGCCAGACTGAAAAATTCAATGCCATAGCCGGGATTTGAACCACGGATCTTCTGGTCCATCCAGCCGCTCTAAACCATTGAGCTACTATAGCCAACGTGCCGATGTGATATTAGATTCTCCAACTGACTCGCGTTTTTCCCGGAAAACCACAAGGAGTTCTCATAAACACATGAGACAACTACCTTAATTGCGATTTACTATGCTGTAGATACCTTAAGGCCCGGGCTTTATAGTTCGGACCACTATTAGGTACAATTAATGGAAATTAATTGTTCTTTCACACTAGCCTTGTGTAGGACGCACTATAAAAGGGTAGAGCCAGACTGAAAAATACAATGCCATAGTCGGGATTTGAACCACGAATCTTCTGCTCTCCGTCCAGCCGCTCTAACCATTGAGCTACTATGGCCAGCGTGCCGATGTGACATTAAATTCTCCAACTGACTCGTGTAGAGCTTGACTCCGTGGTTCCGTGGTTCAAATCCCGGCTATGGCATTGAATTTTTCAGTCTGACAAACGGCTAGTGCGAAAGAACAATTAATTTCCATTAATTGTACCTATTAGTAGTTCCGTACTCAACCTAGCCCTGCACAGAGCAATAGAAAAACTTGATTCTAAAGGTACGATATTCTTTAAGTCCAGTCAAATATGTGCATATGCAGATGACGTAGTGATCGTGAAAAGAGACAAAAAAAGTTAGTTGAAGTTTATGAAGAATTAGAAAGAAGGTCTATAAAAATAGGATTAAAAGTAAACGAGAAAAAAACTAAATACATAAAAATGACAGCAGATAAAAGCAAAAGAATAATTTCAAATCTAGTAGTTAGAGACAAAACATTTGAAGGGGTATCCAAATTTAGATATTTAGGAGCACGTAAACAATGCTAATAATTTAAACGAGTGCATAAAAGAAAGAATCCAAAGTGGAAATGCAGCATATTATGCAAATTTATCACTATTAAAAATAGGTTTATTAGTAGAGGGACAAAATACAAGATTTATAAAACCCTGATAAGACCAATAGTAACATATGCTGCTGAAACTTGGATCCTAAACAATGCAGATGAAGAAATACTTCGAAGATTTGAAAGGCAAATATTAAGACGAATCTTTGGACCTGTAAAAGATAAAGTTCAATGGAGAATAAGATATAATCATGAAACAGAAGAATTAATAAATAAGCAAGATATTGTGAAATTTATAAAAGCACAAAGGATAACATGGCTAAGGCATATAGAAAGAATGACGGAAGATAGAATGCCAAGGGAATATTGAAGAAAAGATTGTATAATAGAAGAAAAAAAGGAAGACCGAGAACAAGGTGGTTAGATAATGTAATGGAGGACCTAAGAACGATCGGAATCAGAGGCTGCAAAAGTAAAGCGGAAGACAGAGATGTGTGGAGGACGATCGTGCAGGAGGACAAAGCCCACCAAGGGCTGTAGAGCCAGTAGAGAAGAAGAAGTAGTTCCGTAGCGGAGGGAATCCGTCCCCTTCAGCTGCCGTGGTGCGGGTGCTGCGGACCCTTAGCACTCGTGCTACCTCTGACGTTACTACAGGAACCTCGTGCCGAACTGCCGAGCCCCTCCTGTTGGTGAGTTGTTCGGATTGGGTTGGATTCGAGGGGGCAATGTGTTCCCAACACCTGCGGAAAATCGGGTACCACCGGCCAGGCCTCGGCCGCACGGAGTGGGTAGAGGGTTGCCTCGTAAGTCCCGGGTACTAGCCTGCAGAGCTACTAGAAGGTGTGCTAGATCACCTGGCGTTCCCAACTTGGTTTTTCGGTAGTCTTCCCTGCGGGGTTGACGTCCGTAAATGGCGTATCCATTTCAACCCCGTCTTGACGTTGTTGAAAGAGCCCCGGATAGGAGGAGGTCAGGCTGTTCGGACTTTTGGGTAGATACTCTGCGCTTAAAAAATGTGAGGTTAGAACGCATACCAAATAAAAAATGCGTGATACATCTAAGGGGTGATGGATTGAGCGACACGGAGACGTTGGACCTGGAGAGTATCGAACCAATTTCCAGCTCAGATTAGAGGAATGCACTGGACGTAAGTAGCGGTTAAATTTCATGGATATTAATAGTGAGCTGCGTGATGCTTAACTTGAAAAATGTGCCTTTAGTGTCGAAAATATGTATTTATATTATACATAACGGAGCGATTAAGCGGTTGGCTTGAATAAATACGTGTCTTTATGTTGAATATGCATATTTATATTATTAATATTGTTGTAACTATTTTACCTGACGTTAATCACGTACTGGAGTGAACGTAACTAGATGGTATTAAAGAGTCAATTCGAATGACATGAGAGGCTTCGGTACACCGAAAGATCGTTTTATCAAGTGCCATCTAAATTACAATGTTAAAACAAAAACAAAAATTACTTTGATTTAATACATTTAATAAACTTTAGATACAATTACAATAAACAAAATGAATATTTGTCTTTTAAGTTGGATTCCAAAAGATGAGTTTGCACTATATCCTGCTATATATCTATTCCCTATCAAGGTTCACAAGAAAAGACAAACGAGCGCCACGCTATGCACAAAGCACAAATGTATCCTCACTCCGGGTCCGCTACCAAAACCAACATCTACATAATAAATAATGCCACAGAGAATGGACAACAGAGTATAGCTAATCTGTTTCATATAACCTTGCCCCGCTGAAATGTATCACTCCGCGTTTAACAACCCTCCCTCTCGCCTTAATTGGCTAATGCTTTCCCGTCATAGGCCATAGGCGGTGCCTTCCCGTCACATTTAAACGTGCAGTAAACGTCATAATAATTGCCAGGAAGATAGATAAAATCATACAAATAAGGATGTGAAGGCATGCAAAAATACAAGTTTATAATGAACTGATCAAATTGAAACTGAATGACTGAGCAATGAAACTGAAAGAGTTTATAATGAAAGGCCTTTGCCCTTTTCCACTGGGATTTTTTAAACCAGCACACATACCTTTCAAAAATGCTTGTCTTTCAGTCTTAAAAGTCGTGTCACGCCATACCTTACTTTTCGTGTGTTCTTCGTGTATATTTTGCGATTTGTATCTCGGTGCAGTGTGGTTGTCCTTAAATAGCGTTTTCGCCACACAGCAATATCGCCTCTGTCTTTTAGCACATTTTTCTTGCCTCTTTTTTCATTCACAAATCCCAGCTGTATAAACAATCTGCTGAAATTTGGTAAATCTCCATCCTCATTTACAGCAGACGAAATGTTACTTAGGTTAGGGAGTTCGTTTCTAAAGAAAAACTACACACATGACGACGCACAACACTTTTCACGTATTTTCTCCGAGCACGCACTTTTGTTTATTCCTGCTTTTGCCTGGAGTGGTAAGTTTTCCTGTTGTCTGAATTTCACATCGCGATGTCCCTACGGATCTAACACTCACACCTGTAACTTCAGAGCATAACTGTTTGACTTCTCTCACTGACAAAGACGGATTCTTCTCTGCGAGTGCATTAAACACATGCACCACAATTCTTTTTTCGCCTGTTTGTAAATAATTATCCTTGCGATACTTCAGCGAAAAACTGGCGGTAGACTCTGCCATTATACATATAATAAGTACATACGCAATAAACGATCAATAAAATAATTTAGCTCCCGCACTCTCGAATAGCTATATATGACTAACCCAGTTCAAAACAAGGTCAGTGATAAAAGCCATATAAACAAATATGTCATCACTACCGCTAACTCACGTGCTATCGTGCCATGTGCTTGAGAGGAAAGGAACCTCCTCTTTAGCTCGTTTAAAGATTAACATTCATTTCAGATAAATCAACTCTTTTGCGTAATATATTTAATTAAAACAGTTACGAAAATATAAATTTGACAATTCTCTTCCAACATATAAAGATATATCACCATGTTAAATAACGAACTAATTTTTACCGCACGACAGTCATTACCACAACAGCAACCAATGAGAGGTGATTAGGTCACGTGACCGTTAAGAGATACTGGGCAAGCTTACGTGAAACAAGGTATAGTGTAGTTGCACCACAATATATATTAATATTAAACTTAACGAAGCGATAACAGTACTGTCATTCCAAACGCACGTGGACGTGGAGTGATACAAAGCTATGTTTTGTTTACGGTACTTTATTCTCTCGTTGCACATAGTATACACAAATTTGGGCCTTCTTCTAGAAATATTTTATTTATATTTATGAAGCCCTTATGTATAACTTCCTCATGAAATCTACAGTCACATTTTTGGGTTGTAACGGAATAAAAACTTCATCTCGTTATAGTTAAGTAGTGGCAAAAATATTAAACACAGTTCATTTTTACATCATCAGTTAGGCTCAGCATCCGCATTCAGAGTTGTTATTGATGGATATTTGATGCAGCTGCATTCTAGCCATAAACGAGAGGATAAATCTACTAGAGCCAGAAAGCTTTTATCAACTGGAACCACTCCTGCTTTGGTCTGAAAAATGAGCCAGTATTTTCCTCGTGCCAAGAGGCAGCACTTGAATGCCTACATCAATATCACGTACTTGAGGAAACTCTGTGTGGAGCGTATTGGTGTAAGATAAACAAGGAAAACGAGCAACATCTGATATTGTACTTTCTAAGATATAAGCTCTGAAAGCACTCTCGCAAGAAATGGATGTCTTTAGCTTTGTTTTCGAAGAGAACATCAGACTTCATCAGGGAACACGATCAATTTACGTTAATGACAAGTACGAAATTAATACACCAAGCAAATAATACGATGCACGTTTTAAAGTCTCTCATTAGAAAAAAGAATGAAAATCAAAGATAAAAGAACAGTGTATGTCAAAAACGAAACTTATGCTGATGGCCCAAAAGTCATTACCCATCACACGTTTTATTTTTAGGTTACTTTTTCAAATTGTTTCCCCTCTGCATTGAGAGATCTCTGAAGATTATCGCCGATGGTTAAGCATACGTGCTCACACAGTTGTGGATTTTAATCAATAAATAAATAAATAAACAAAATCTGAATATTCTACCCCGGCACCTAGACAACTATACCGGGGCATATATCCAAATTTTCTCTTTATTTTTCCATAAAATCCTTACAATTGTTATAATTATACAAATCTCTCAGAATACTACTCTACAAAAATAAAATGAAATAAAATAACAGAAATAAACATAAAAAAAGCAAAAAAAAAAAAAAGGAAAACAACTATAAAAATTACAAAATCCTTATTTCCTAAATCTACATCTAAATCTACTAATTCTGTAGTCCACCATGGCCTCTGCCATCACTCTCTCCCTCCGCCGCCCATGCAGTCAACTCTATTTTGAACTCACGCTGATACCTCTCTTCTTATTACTCTCTCTACTCTTCTCTTTCCTCTTGTAATCTACTTCTATATTCCGCAAATGTCTCTCCCTCTCTTCTCCTAGATCTGAATGTTCTTCTCTCTGCCCATTCCTGTCTTCCTGTTGAGGTTACAAAGAATCTTCTTCCATTGACTTGATTAAGATTATCAATTTCTAATTGTACCTCTTCTAATTCTTCTTCTTGTTGATCTATTTCTTCTTCTTGAATTCCCTCCATTGTTAGATTATTCAATAATTCTTCCCGTCTTATCCTATTTTGTATTCTAGAACTCCTTCTTGGATCTTGTACTATTCTTCGCCTATTATCAACTCTTTCTCCTTTGAATATTTTTACCTCCCATGCTTTCTTACTTACAAAGTTAGTCAAAACTTGTAATTTATTGACCAATTGTTGATCTCGAATTATGTCATTTACGATATATCCTGCTAGCGCATGCCTCTCTTCTTGTTGGTGAATTGCATATCTTCCACATTCAAATACTACATGTTCAGGATTATCTTGTTTGTTACATAATTCACATATATCATTTTCAGTTTTATTGATTTTCTTCCAATAGGTCTTATAAGGTCCGTGTCCTGTTATATAATGTATAAATCCCTTTGTTGGTTGAATAAAATTCAATTTTAATCTCTCTTTGACGTTCTGAAAAATTTCAAACACTCTTCTACCTTCTAGACTTTCTGTCCATTCATTTTGCCATTTATCTTTTAAACTATTTTTAATCACCCAAGATTTGTTTGTTCTGACTCCAGTTATATTATAAACTTTTTCTAAATTTCCTTTTTTCGCCCAAAATTTTGCGCCCTTCAATCTTATTAATAAACCAATCGGCCAAATGGCCGTTGTTACTAGCAATGCCATAGTTGGTGTTGTTTTTACAGCTCCTGTCAGACGTAATAATACTTTTCTTTGCGTTCTTCTCAACAATCTTCTTATTTGCACATCATCCATCCTTTTTTCCCAAACTGCTGCCGCATACGTCATAATTGAAGCAAAAATGGTCTTATGATATATCTGTATGTTACGCAATGGAAGTACAAAATTTAAATTGGTTATTCTTGCTAGCTTTAGCATTATTTTCTCTGTTTTCTGCCTAATATACTCCGTGTGTTTTCTGAGGATTTTAATCAATATTGTGAAAAGATTATTGATGCATGTTTTCTATTCCTCTATCGCCATTGGTTTTCTAGCATAGTACACTAGTATTCATTCCAGGGGCGGCTGGTGGCTCTAAAAATTGGTGGTACACACAGTTATCCATGCAAGTTAATTTTTTAAAGTAACAAAATTTCTTTAAGCCTGTCACTAGACTGCTCTACACACAAGTTAACGGTAACTCACAGTATATAACACAACATTCACATCTCATAAACACTCTAGAATATTTATCTTATACATGGTTGTTAAAGTTCCTGTTAAAACATCTTGTTTTTGTTTTGACTATCTGTGTGATGTTTAGTTTCGGCGTGGGTCTTCCAAGTCGCTTAAGTTCAATTTTTTTTTTCTTCTAAGTTCATGTCTGAGAAAGTATGTGCTAAAAGACACTTTATGGAATTCATTGTTTCTTCTTATAACACAAGTTACCTGTATTTATATAAATATTTCTTTTGCACTGCTCAAAACACGGCAGAGCTAACAAAACACGGCACAAACCATGTGTCTATGTACTCTTAGGTTACATTTAACATCGGCGCAATAGATGCCGCTGCTGTGATGAAAGAACGAGCAGGTTAGGCATCCAATATTCTCTGGCAGCTAGGTTAACCAACCACATGCAGCCATACGCCCCACTACTTGCCTCGGCAAATCCTAGGTTCGCCCTGCCCTATACCTCCCCATTGTCTGCCAGTGGTTTGCATCTGGGAGTGAACTACTTGGCACCTGCAAACAATACAGCGCGCTCAGGTCCCCTGCACTAGACAAGGTCGAAATGAACTCCAAATGGAACATGTCATTACATTAAAGGGAGACCCAGCATTTTGGTTGTAGCGCAAACATGCTACCCCCTTCAGAAGCCGCCCCTGGTTCATTCCGTTCATAAATTAAGAACTCATAACTACCTTTGTACCACATATTAAGACAAAAAATTCTTTTTTCAACAATAAATCAACATGGACACCGCATGTATCCAAACAAAACATATAACCATCTGACATCCAAAAAAACAAAAGCGGAGTGATTAATTAAGGATACCTGTGACTAAAAGTTTGAAATCCTGAACCACTAACGCTAGGATTTTAAGATTTATATCCCAAATGTGACAGTAAAAACATGAAAAAACCCAAATTTTGTCAATTTCACTTTGATAGTTTGGAAAATACGAGGGCTGTCCAATAAAGAGTGACCATAATTTTACGGCCATAATTTTTCGCACTAAAATTCAATCTTATTATATTCTTTTAGCTTAATGTGAAACAAACACGCCGTAGTAGTTTCATTGTTGGTACTCCTGGTTCCCGCCTGTGAGAACCAGGGAGTTCAGACATATTCAGTATCGCCTACCGCTGCAATCGAGGTAACATGCAGTTAAAGTTGATGTTAGAGGAAGATCTGGAGTTTCTTTCAAACGTAATCCCTGCTGATGAAACTTGGCTACATCATTTTGATCCTGAGAGCAAACAGCAAAGCTCAGTGTGGAAATCTCCGTCATCACTAACCCTCAAAAAGGCAAAAGTGGTTTATTCTGCTGGGAAAGATATGGTCGTCTCATTCTTTGATATTCATGGAATGGTTTATCAGCATGTTGTATCTGCACACACATCAATAACTAGACAATGCTACAGGAATATCCTGAAGATATTGGAAGTCCATATCAAGCGCAACAGACCACATTTCCATGAAGCAGGCTGGATGCTGCACCACGATAATGCGCGGCCGTATATTGCCAATGTTGTTGCTGAATATCTTGCAAAAATCAACATGAAGTTGCAGCTCTCATCCTCCCTATAGACCGGATTTAGACCCATGTGACTTTTTTCTTTTCCCTAACTGGATGATACGCCTTCGTGGGGGGTATTATCCGTCATCAGAAGCAGTGGTGAAGGCTGCGGAGGCGATTTTTAAGGATCTCTCAAAAATTGGTTTCCAGCATGTCTTTGAAGATTGGCAGAGACGCTGTGACAAGTGCATCGCATTCAGGGAAGACTATTTTGAGAAGGACCCTCACAATTATGAGGATAAGCAAAGGTACGTTGTCAAAAAAAAGAGAAAGTGATTTTTTTTTTATTGAACAGCCCTCGTAGATGATGATGATGATGATAATGATAATGATGAAGATGATGGTTTCTGAAGAAGTAAACAGAGAGCGTCATACAAAGGTAAGGCTTTTAAATTTTTAAATTCGTACGATGTATTATGTATGTGTAAATTTCTTTGAAATAATCTTCCACCCACTTCGGTTCTAAATTAAATTAAAACTCAATTAGGTTTTTCTGAACAATACTGCAGATTTATACGCTAGTGGGGTACGTTAATTTAATCACATATGGCGCGAGTACACAGACCACATGTATCATTGTTTGAATTCGCTTATTTCCATCCAATTTGATTCACCCCTTCTCTCTTTCACTACCTTTCCAATTATCCTTCAGCTGACACATGTAGGCCAGGCAGTACTCTGTGTTTCGAATTCTTCATCACGTTCCATCGTATTCAAACTCTCACGTTTCAAGTAGATTGAGCTACTGAGCGGGACAATTAGTTTCAATGTACACCCCTAAATGTACTGATTCAATATGATATCAGTTAAATGTATTATGAACGCACGCTTTGTTTATAGACAATTACAGAGATATCGCATTAGCCAAAGTGGCATTAATTTTCATTAGATGTTGTACACCCCTACGTGACGTATACTAACGCAGTATAACTAGATTAGTATTTCTTGATTGCTTTTTGTCCATTAATGTAACATAAACCTGAGAGACCTTTTAATTAAATCACGGCATCGCAGAAAGTGCTTTGGCAAATTTCGAAAAACTGCGCTTTTACGAGAAATGATTCCTCATCACAGGAACATCACATAAAACGATTGGAAATTGTCAGATATTTTATCACAGCTCTCCGAGTGTTATTGTGCAAAATGTCATACAATGTGCGTTCAAGCTATAACACCTCTTATTTATTTTAAAGACTGCGACGAGATAGCAACTTCTGTTGTAAAAAAAAAAAAAAAAAAAAAAAAAAAAAAAAAAAAAAAAAAAAAAAAAAAAAAAAAAAAAAAAAAACACGTAGACTATTTGTGAATGCGTGACAGAGATGGCAGCACTGTACAGTCCATAGAACTCTAGTGGCAGCGAAGAGAGTTAGGACTGCTTTTGATACAATCTGTTTAGTTAACTGGTGTGCACGTCGGCCGCTGCATTTGACGAACCCTTATAATTGTTTTACATCAGCCGCCCTCCTTCTCCCAGTCCTTTCTGCAAGGTTGCCACCTTGCTTGATATGTCATGGGTATCGTACGAGGCTTCATCTAAATTAATTATCTTATGTCCATAACTGCAAAACTTCCTTAGTTTTGACAAATATATATCACTAAGCTACAATTCTACTGGATTCCATAATAACCCTCAACTTATTCAAAGTGCGGTATTTGAAGCCCAGCTCCTTTAGGAGACCACGCAAGCTGCAGTGCCCATAAGGAAAATCACTAATTTCTTGCAAATGTGCAACCAATTCGTCTAAGGTGGGCGCTCCCCCTTTTGCAACGAATCTATTAATTTCTCGACGAATTATATCGCATGTGAAATTATCTACTTTAGAGAAACATTTCCTTTTGTTTTCACACTTGATCGGCGTCTTTGGTATTCCTTTCCTCACAATATTTCTTACTGTATTTCTGTGAATACCCAGAATTTATCATCAGGTTCATTGCATGACCCCTTACCAAGATTATTTGTCAGCACATATTTATATGTGTTCAAAACAAGCGCTTGAATTTGCTTAGAAACAGTTTTTTAAGGCTTTTCCAGTAATAAAACTTGACACATTTATTCACACTATTGTCATCACTTTGATTATTTTCACTTGACTGAAAGGAATGTACTACCTCTACCACTGCATTTCCCTCCCACGGTCTCCATATCGTGACACACAACGAATTTCTGTACGTAATGAAACAGATCAACTGGAAGTTAGAACTTTGGCAACTGAGACTCCACGTGGAGTAGACATGCGACTGTCACTTCGAGAAAATCAGGGTTGCTATTGGTCATCACTGACAGTGTTCCATTTCTGAAGTGTGGAGATAGATTTATGACGGTCATTATTGGGCGGGAGGGTCCGTTTCCTTTGAGGGGCTAACTGCACACGCGTTCACTAGACAGACTCTACTTAAATTGACGACGTTTTCATTACAAGAACAGCGTGTAATCATTCGTTTTCTCCATTTTCGTGGTGTGACACTTATTGAAATTCATCGCCAGTTGAGTGAGGCATGTGGTGATGGTACCATGGATGAGTCTAATGTTCGTTCCTGGGTGTGACAGTTCAATGAAGGCAGAACATCGTGTGACAACAAACCAAGACAGTCACGGCCTCGCACCAGCCGATCTGACGTCATGATCAGCAAGTGGAGAACGTTGTTTAGGAGGATCGCCGATTGAGCGTTGCAGACATCGCCAAGCATCGTTTTGTTGTGCCCACCAAACCGCCCTAGGAGCAATAAATTGCCACTCATGACTACCCAGTGACAAATGACAGACAACCTGACGTTACACCAACACCACATAGCCTCCTCCCTGACAATACTACAAAAACTTCAGAGACCGCCAGAGCCCACGTTCAACAACTGGAGGAAGCCCTAGGGACCATCACGTACACCAACACTAGCCACAATACAAACATACAAGACATCTTATACCACAAAATTACAATTCTGCAGGACCATATGAGCCAACTACACAACACACAGAAGGATACCTTGCAAGAACTGCAACAAATTTCTAAAAAACAGGTGGACCTACATATCGACACACGACCCACACAATATACTCGAAAATGGAAAACATAAAGCCATCTTACTGCAATTTACAGAGGTAACTCATCGGACTACGCGCTAACACCGCGGCCTGACATAATCCCAACTCTAGCACCCATGGTGCACAGCTATGCCAAATAATAAATACGAGGCAATTTTATTAAGTGGGTACGGTTTGCGATTCCGCCGCGGCAGCGCTACGGTCGGCGTTCCGCGAATGCGCGCTGGTTATCTACATCTCTTGTCTACGCACTGACGCCATTACAGTCTGATTCTTCATTGTATACGTTGGTTACTGAGTGTTTAAGATGCCTCCGACAATCGAGAGTCCCGCCGAAAGTGAAGTACGGGCTGTTATACGATTTCTTAGTGCTAAAGGCGTAAAACTGATCGATATCCATCGTAAGATCTGTGAAGTTTACGGACAAAACATTATGAGTGATGGAATGGTAAGGAAATGGGTGAGAGCATTTAAAGATGGCCGCACAAATGTGCGTGATGAAGAACGGAGTGGGCGTCCTTCGGTCGTTACTGAAGATTTGGTGCAGAAAGTGGACGAAAAGGTGATAGAAAACAGACGCTTTACAATTTCATCATTGTGCGACTATTTTCCTCAATATTTTCGTAGTGTTTTGTATCGCATTGTGACCGAGAACTTGAAGTACCGGAAATTGTGTTCACTTTGGGTTCCGAAAATGTTGTCGGATTTGCACAGAACCCAACGTTTAGGCAGTGCATTGGCTTTCCTTGAGCGGTATCACAATGAAGATGAAAAATTTTTAGACCTAATTGTTACTGGTGACCAAACATGGGTGGCCTACATCACACCAGAATCGAAATAACAATCCATGAAATGGTGACATTCATAATCACCCACAAAAGTGAAGTTAAAGCAAACAATTTCTGCCCGGAAAAACATGTGCACAGTTTTTTTTTGGGACAGAAAAGGAGTATTGCTAGTGGAGTTTCTGCCTCGTAATGAGACAATCAATTCAGCGTCTTATTGTCAGATATTGAACAATGTGCGCTGTGCAATACGGAAGTACTTAGCAAGTTGAGTAAGGGTATCGTTTTGCTGCATGACAATGCCCGTCCACATGTGGCTAATCGGACCAAAGATCTCATCATATCTTTTCAATGGGAAACGCTAGATCATCCTCCATACAGCCCTGATCTGAAGCCCAGCGACTACCATGTGTTCCTGCACTTAAAGAAACCTCTGGGCGGTCAGCGTCTTCAAGACGATAACGAAATCAAAACAGTTGTGATACAGTGGTTAACACGTCAAGCGGCAGAATTTTATGAGGAGGGTATTAAAAAACTGGTGCCACGTTATGACAAGTACCTCAACATTCACGGAAATTATGTAGAAAAGTAGATTAAGGTACAGGCTTTCATGTAAAAATAAAATAAAATTCCAAAACGGTACTGACTTAAAAATCATGTCTCGTACTTTCTACTCCATCCCATAGCTTCCCTCTAATTCCGGTGTTCTACCCAGAGCCTCACAGGTTATGGTTGGACCTCTGGATACATACCCTAGATTCGCTCGTGCCCTTCAGGAACGAGCATTACCACTACCGTTAGTACCGGATGTGCATCAGTGGAACCCCAACACATTTCTCTCCTTTGATTCCCTTCAAAACCCTCTCCTTAGGATACCCTCGGTTAGCAGCATGAAATGTCCTTGCGTTGTCTGAATAAGGGCCTGTATTACGATCTCCGGTTAAGGTGTTGGTTAACAGTTAACTTGGAGTTACACGCAGTGGTCGGTATTACGACCTTCGGTTAACGGCTGACTGAGAGTTATTTCTGGAGGTAAACTAACCCTCACCTCGAGTAGCGGTTAGTGAGATAACTTGGAGTTTACCTTCATACACAAAAAAGAAAATGGCGTACCTCCAGGCCAGATTGAATACTGACAGCGATTCTGAGGATGAAATGTTGGTACAGTATTTATTTAATAGAAGAAGAGCTAAAAGAATTAGAATGTGGAACGATAATTTCATATATACATATATGTGACATTTTGAAAATGAAATAAAATAAACCACATGAGTATTAGGTATCTCGACGTAATAGGTTATGGAATGATAATTTCTAGTGTCCCATGGTGTCAGTGACATGTTGAATAAAACAAATTTTTTAAGTTGTGCAATTTGAATCGAAGTCCAAACCGTTATTGCAAACGCTGTTCACACATGTAATGTAGCTAATTACATGTACAACAACATAATGGTTTTGTCCTACAACGTGCCTTAATGAATACCATTTGATAATAATATTGCGATTTATGCAGTGTGTGCGCTGTCTCAATACAAGTTGAAGTATTACTTATGATTCTTGCCGTACTTAATATAGATTGTGCAAATGTAGTACATAAATATATTTGCTGCGAATGGCACACGTAAACAAATGTTAAAAACCTTCCCATCTTGTATCCTGTGGTATTTAAATGAAGACATTTATTTGTTCAATTATATTTTTCAATCAAGGGCACAATGCTGTGACTGAAATGTGGCGTTTGATTATGAAGTGCCAAGGAGAAATGTAAGTTTGCTACAACCTGTTTCCTTAAAATAAAACTATAGTTATTGCTTCATAACTAGTCAAATATATTATCTTTAAAAAAATCAGGTACCAAGTTCTGGTCCCAGAATACATATTTTATAACCTTTCTTTAATTCATGGATGACTCGTAATTTGTGGACCTTCCCTCTTTGCATATAACTCTGTGAAATGATAATTTATATAAGAAGAGGTGATTTACTAATGAGGATAAACTACTAACCAAATTATCTTAGCCAAATTATATTTGTGCAATACTATTATCAGAATTAATAAGTTATGTGGCCTTATTTTTAAAATATTTTGACTACAAACCTCTTGGTGTTTATAAATTAACAAGGCATTTAATATATTCTCCATATATCTCACCTAATCTATAATAACACTAACCGAACACAACGTATATAACCTATAACACTAACCTAACGCTTTGAAAAATAATATAACGCTATGGTAAAATCTAAACTGTAAACGAACTATCCTAGATCTTATTACGAATAAACTATTAATGAAAATATCACGAAAATATATAGAGAACAGCTAATAAAAAGTTAAAACAAGACATCTGATGCTACTACATATGTTTTGTTTTCGCGCTAATTCACATTCTAAACACTAGAGAGCGTTGCAAACAAGGTAAAATCCTAGTGGAAAATATTGCCAACCGTTCACATTCCACCATAATGCATAGGGTAATAAACCTATAGGTAAATTGAGTTCGTAATACGAGGCACTGAACCTCACCAATAGTTATTGATAACTGAAAGGTAACAAACTTCCGCTAGTAACTGGAGATCGTAATACAGGCCCTAAATTGTGTGGGACAGACGCCTCCTACTAGAAAAACGCCTAAAGGACGTCAGAAATATTTCGGTGGTCATGTTCGTTGCCAATTCCAAATGCAGGGCCCTAGTCGTGGCAAAAGTGAAGAGCACGATATATATCTTATGGGTCTCTCCCCACTTTGATGTACAGTGGACTCGCATAGTTCACGTGGTGCGGATACAGAACAGGTAGCAGTTGCGTATGCGTCATAATCCCACACTTTTAACTTACTTTCTATAAATATTTAGTAGGGAAGGTAAGAAACATATTTTGAAGTACGCACTTGGTTTTCTATGGATTACCAAGTACATAGCTAGCTTCGTATAGCGACTGCGCTTAAAGCATCCCCAGGCAGTTGCCTTTGTACGGAAAAACTGTTCTCACCCCTAACCACAACGTCATAAACAGCTTAGGTTACACTTAACGGGGTGGAGGGGTGAAGAATGTTAGGCAAGTGTTTAGAGCTGAGAATTCTCAGGGTTGCCATCGTTTAAAATAGCATTTAGAAGGAAAGAAAACTTCAAGCTGATTTTACTGTACGAACTAGTCATTTGGTTTACTTTTTAATATTTTCAAATGAATTTTAAATAAGTAATGTATCCTATAATAATGCATAATGTTACAAAGCTTTTTAAATAAGTGAAAAGAGATATATTACCTATGATGTTATGGTGTAGTACTTATATTGCCTACAAGACCTAAATGCGAATTATTAACATAATAGCCAAGGAAAGCGTAGTAGAACATCATTACAATTTTAAAAGGGTTAAATTGCATCTGTGTGCATTAAATTGCGAAGGATATGTCTTGGCAAATTAAAGAAGCGCTGTGGATATTCTGGTAGTTAATAATAATTTATAAGCAAATATTGCACGTTAGAGCTTTGTTTATTGCAATTTGAGCCGATTTATCCTAAAATATCTTCCTATATTCTATGGCAGATACAGGTATTGAATTTCCATTGATTTAACAAAACAGTAAATACTTCAAAAGTAAAAAAAAAAAAAAAAAAAAAAAAAAAAAAAAAAATGAATTAAGGATTTAAAGAAAAACTAGTAAGGAAACTCCAATACTTTTTTAAATGCTGGAAGCCTTTTACAAGGATGTCTGCTAAATTTAGAAGTTTGAATAAAGTTAAGCAGTGTAATTATTTTTGGGTGGGATGCTTCTGTTAAACACAATTTAAATAAATAATCACGTACATTCCGCATAATAACTGAATATGTCATAAACGCTTTGGAACTGCAGGAAGATTATAAATACTGTTAGGTACACGAGGGGGACCCAAAAGAAACCGAACTGCGAGGGCACTGCCACTCGTAGACGTAGTGCAGGGTTCTCACGCTAGATGGTGTTAGTAGAAACCTTCAAGAAACAGCTGTGTAGACGGCGTCAGTATAGAGCTGAACGTGCAAGTGTGGTATTGTGTTTCTCTGACTGTTGGTGGGTTACCTCTGCGTAGTCGTTATGGCAACTTTAAAAGAACAAAGAGTGTGTGTGAAATTTTGTTTCCTGCTTTAAAAACTGCAACGGAGGCACACCAAATGCTTCAGGAAGCTTTCCAGGAGGACGCTATAAGCCGCACACGGGTTTTCCAGTGGTTTGTGTGCTTTAAGCGTGGTGAGACGTGTGTTGAAGACCAAGCTCATTCTGGACGCCCTTCAACATCGCGAAATGAGGAGAACATTGAAAAGGTCCGCCAAAACATCAACAAGGATCGTCGCCAAACGACCAACCAAATTTTAGCAGCGACAGGAATCAGTTGGAGCTCGTGCCCGCGGATTTTGAGGGAGGATTTGCACATGAGACGTGTTGCTGCTACATTTGTTCCGCGCCTTCTCACACAGGAGCACAAAACCATCCGCATGCATGTATGTCAGGACTTGAAAACAGAGATTGCACGTGATCCAAATTTCTTGAACAAAGTCATTACAGGGGATGAGAGTTGGTGTTAGGGAAGGGTCAAGCCAGTGGAGGACTCCCAACCCTCCCAGACCCAAAAAAATGCCAGGCAAGTGAGGTCAAATGTGAAGACGGTGATCATTGTGTTTTTTGATTTTCGTGGAATTGTGCATCGGGAATACGTACCCCCTGGCCAGACCGTTAACCAGCACTTTTACTTGGATGTTTTAAGCCGTCTGCGAGAGGATGTGAGGAGGAAACACCCGGCGCTTTGGCGATCAGGTAACCGGTTTCTGCATCACGACAACGCTCCAGCACACACGGCCTTACGAGTGACCCACTATTTGGCATCTCAGAGGTGGTCTATCGTTGCCCACGCTCCGTATTCGCCAGACCAAGAGCCAAGAGCCAAGAGCAGGTGCGGGTCGCCCGGGTTCTCCCGGGCGGAGGGTTACGCGCCACGGTACCTATCCGCTGTGCGGATTTACCCGTGAGGTAAAATAGAACTAAGTTGTTCGCAAGCTTGCGTGTCGTTGTGTTAGACGGCGCAGTTGGCCTCTGCTGATGCTTCTGGTGCCAGGGTATTCCCCTCGGGGAACAGTGCCCGTTCCACCCTGCTTTTGCGGTCGCTAGCGAGCCGGCAAGCCGTGGTGGAACCAGTAGCGAGAGGCCAGATGGAAATTAGGTTAACGATGTTGGTGTTTCCAGGTCGTGCGCGCGCCCAGGGCACGACTGCAGGTGTTAATCTGCCAGCCGGGGCGAGGGCGCGATTTGACCTGGCGGTGAATGATAGGGGTAGGAGGAGAGGCAGAACCTACCACCCAAGGGCGTCCTTGGGTAGGCGATAGCTCCTCTGTCTCCTGGGGAGACGGTGGTCGTATTGACCGAGTGTATTTACCAGCTGGTTTGGGTGGGGGGTGATCTTGGCATACAACGTGCGTGTACGTTCGCGAACGACGTCTACGACGTATGGTATGCCAGACTGGGTGTGCAGGAAGTGGGATTGGGAACCTGCGGTCGGTACCGTAGATCATCCTTAAGGCCCTGTTCTGCACGGCTTGCAGCCTGCGGAGGGTTCTATGAGCCACCGAACCTCAGACCTCGCATCCGTACAGGATCAGAGGCGGGACGATCGCACGGTATATCCGCAGTTTGAGGCAGATGGGCATTGTGGATCGCCAGACCTAGCCCCGTGCTTCTTTTTTCTATTTCCACGAATGAAAAAAAAAAACGCTAAAAGGGAAGCGTTATGACGATGTGGAGGCGGTAAAAGCAGCTTCGCAAAGGGCACTGGACAATATCAAACTTTAAGAGTTCCAAACATGCTTCCAAAAGTGGGAAAAGAGACTTTACAAGTCTCTTGACAAGTGCATGTTAGCATATCCATGTTAGGTTCTATTCCCACGGTCTCCACATCTTAATTAAATTACGCTAGTGCTAAACGCCAATAACTATTAAACACTAATACATTTATAAAACTACACTAAGTAAAACACTATGTAACTTCTATAAATATAAGCTTAACACACATGAGAAGCACGTTTGGACAGTCTAAGCTAATAGAAGATACCACAATTCTGAGGACCCAAGAAAAATATTGCAACAGCGTTTTAATTTGGTAAACGTATTGATAAGGACCATCCCGTATGTTTGAGGGTAGAAGACCCTTAAAATTGCTTACATGTGAGGAGGTGTGGTCAGAAGTTATAGCTTTGACGTCGTTTGGGATGCAAGGAACGCGGCTATTATACCTGGTATTTAGTATTGATTCGAAGTTTAGAGGTTTGAATTATAGATGACAAATTTCCCATTACAAAGCCAAAATTACGTGATTCTTCAAATGCCTACGGCATAGTAATCCCTGTGAGTATTAATGTCTAGACAATTTTCCTTTCAAACATGATATTTCGTTCAATAGCATTGTCGGGAACTGAAACACGGATCCGCCGGGTTCCCATAGCAACATGTCACTACAGCCTTAAATCTCCAATTGCTCCCATTTTCCGGTTAAATCATAAGGTCACAAATGCCATGTGTGAGAGAATAGTAAATTTCCATTGACTGATTTAATTGTGCTTAGCTCAAACCTCGATACTTATAGGATTATATGTTTGCATTACGGTACGTAATGTGAAAAATCTGATAAATGTGACATTTAGCGTGAACAACATGAGTCTGTTAGAGAATTTAATGTCGTGCCTAAACATTAGCATGGCAATTCAATTGATTAGAGCAACGACGCAGTAAGCCGAAAATCTGTGATTGAAGTTCCAGCTAGAGCATTACATTTTCAGTGAGAATTTAGCTGTCCAATACATGTTTGACGTTGAGCCCACTGAGTGGTATAGCTGTTTGACTCACTCTTGGTTCGACTCTCACGGCCGACGTTTAATACAGAGAGTAGTTTGGTGTCACACACTTGTACACCTAGTTGCTTTCGTATTTCTGAACGCTTTGTTTTTGAGTTATGTTGTTCAGAGATATCCACGGATACACACATTCACACACCACAAACACATACAAAAACACATACACATGGATCCCTTTAACAAATGTCTTTTGGGTAGATGGCGGTTCAAAGTATGTATTTCTTGGAAAATCTTGAAATATTTTTGGGCGGAATAACAGTTAGGAAAGACACTAGGAAGGCCTTTTTCTGAATTCAGCTGACACAAAACTTCTACTTATGGTGAAAACTGGTAATTAGATTTTTCACAGAGATGATCTCCTCTACGTATTAAAGGGAAACAGTTAAGGAAGTAAAATAAAGGAATTTTAATTTACCGTAGCTTAACCATTGCTTGGTGTGTGGGGTCTTTATAGACCCCCAAGGCTGCTTTAATTACGAAGAAAATGTTTTAATGTGAATGTAGACCTCTCATTTTCCAGATATGATTTTTGTGTACTTTTTATTATACGAGGTCTCTTCAATAAAGTATGATCACAAATTTTTTTGACAATGTACCTTTACTCATGCTCATAATTTTGATGACCCTTCTAAAAATAGTCTCCCCTGAATACGATGCACTTGTCCCAGCGTTTCTGCAGGTCTTCAAAGACATGCTGGAAACCAATTTTGAGAGATGCTTCAAAATCGCCTCCGCAGCCTTCACTACTGTTTCTGATGATGGATAATGCCTCTCACGAAGACGTTTCTTCAAGTTAGAGAATAGAAAAGGGTCACATGCAGCTAAATCCGGACTATAGGGAGTGTGAGGGATGCACTTCACGTTGATTTTTGCAAGATATTCAGCAACAACATTGGCAATATGCGGCCGCGCATTATCGTGGTGCAGCATCCAGCCTGCTTCACGGAAATGTGGTCTTTTGCGCCTGATATGGACATGCAATGTTTTCAGGACATCCCTGTAGTATTGTCCAGCTACTGATGTGTGTGCTGGTACAACATGCTTATAAAGCATTCCATGAATATCAAAGAATGAGATGACCATAACTTTCCCACCTGAAGCAAGCAATTTTGCTTTTTGGGGGGTTGGTGATGGAGATTTCCACACTGAGCTTTGCTGTTTGCACTCAGGACCAAACTGATGTAGCCAAGTTTCATCAGCAGTGATTACGTTTGAAAGAAAATCCGGATCTTCCTCTAACATTCTTTAACTGCATGCAGACCTGCATGCGAATGTCCTTTAGTTCAGGAATCAACAGTCCTGGAGCCCATCGCGCACAAACACGTCTCATGTGTAATGTTTCTGTCACCAACGTGTGGGTGGCACCTAATGAAATGTTCAGTATTTCAGAAAGTTACGGTAATTCGTCGATCTTGTCTCACAATGGCAGCAGCAGTGTTGATGTTTTCTTCCGTAAGAGCAGTAACTGGAGCACCGGATCCACCGTCCTTTGAAATTGTCTCGCCGCTTTAAACATTTTAAACCATCTTCGAGCTGTGCTGCAGGGAAGAACAGACTGTCCATAGGCCTCCTGTAACATTGTATAGTCCTCAACTGAAGATTTGTTGAGACGAAAATAGAATTTCAAAGCCGCATATTGTTCCTCGCGTGTTACTTCCATTGCAGCGGTAGGCGATACACGTAATTATCCGTTATTCTGAAATTGCTATTTACTAAGTCGGAGTGCTATGCTGCTTCAAAATACGATGGTGGGTCAAAAAGTAGTGCTTTTTTCCTTAAATAAGTAAGTTATGTGGAAACGGAATTTGGCGCAATTCCTCAAACCTTCTTCTCCAATCCCCTGCAGTAGTAACTTCCTAAGTCAACAGTTGGCAGCACTGCATCCTCTTGCAAAATGGCTGACATTGACATTTGTATTAGACAGCGTTCTGTGATAGAATTTCTTACTGCGGAAGGTGAAACGCCAATTCGCATTCACGAAAGGCTAAAAAATGTGTATGGTGATGCAACGGTGGATGTCAGCACTCTTAGACGATGTGTTCGTCGCTGTAACGAAGCTGAAGGGCAAACACCATTGGCAGATGGAAAGTGAAGCGGCAGTGACTCCATGCAACATTCAGCGAGTCGATGACATCATTCGTGGTGATAGCCGGGTAACAACAGGTGAATTGCGTCGCTTTACCTCCCTCAGTAAAGGCAGTGTGATGACGATTATTCAACAACTGGGTTACTCAAGTTTGTTCACGTTGGGTATCAAGAAAGTTAACCGCCCAAAACAAAGAAACGAGGAAAAGAATAGCATCCGAGCACTTGAGCAGCGCATCAATTTGGAGGGAGAGGAGTTTCTGGAAAAGAATTGTTATTGGAGACGAAACGTGGGTTCATTTTTTTGAACCTGAATCAAAGATACATATTCACACAACGTCACCAAAGAAAAAAAAATTCAAAACTCAGCGGTCGGCAGGGAAAGTTATGGCGACAGTGTTTTGGGATGCAGATGGTGTGCTTATGATTGACTTTTTTGGAGCAGGGATGCACAATAAATTCTGTTCAATACGTCAGAACTCTCAAAAAGCTGAAAGCACGTCTTCACCGAGTTCGCCCAACAGAAACTATGATGGATATTCTTCTTTTGTATGACAATTCAAGACCACACACCAGTCGTTACACCACTGCAGAAATTGACAAATTGGGATGGCAAGTCTTACCTCACCCCCCATACAGCCCTGACCTGGCACCATCAGACTTCCATCTCTTTGGACCACTAAAGGAAGCTCATCGTGGGATTCATTTTGAAGACGAGGAGGCTGTGAAAACGTCCGTGCGTCAATGGCTTAGGAAGCAAGACCGTGTGTTTTACCACCCTGGAATACCTGCCCTAATTTAAAGGTGGAACAAAACTGTGGGAAAGGACGGAGATTATATTGAATAGTGACACATTAATCGTCAATGTTGTAGTCTTCAAGCTATGTAAATTGGATTAAATTTTCTTAGCAGTTGAAAGAGAGAGAGAGGGAGGAAGAGAGAGAGGGAGGGAGGGAGAGAGGGAGAGAGGGGGAGAGGGAGGGAGAGAGAGGGAGGGAGGGAGAGAGAGGGAGGGAGAGAGAGGGAGGGAGAGGGAGGAAGAGAGAGGGAGGGAGAGGGAGGGAGTGGGGGAGAGAGAGGGAGAGGGGGAGGGAGAGAGGGAGAGGGAGGGGGAGAGCGAGGGAGAGGGATGGATTGAGGGATGGAGGGACAAAGGGAGGGAGGGAGGGAGAGAGGTAGAGAGGGAGAGGGGGAGGGGGAGAGGGGGAGGGGGAGAGGGGGAGGGGGAGAGGGGGAGAGGGGGAGAGGGGGGAGGGGGGAGAGGGATAGTAGGCATTACTTTTTGACCCAGCTTCGTATCTACCGAATGGGGATTGGATAAATGTAAATGTAGATAATTGAGAAGTGGGACTGCGTATTAACAAGCGTGCAACTGTAGCTAAGCAAAACAGTATCATATTTCAAAATTGGAGTACTTTATTTTGTATGGCATACTACTGCAGACATGTTCAAATGGAGTGTTGGATAGGAAATCGTAATAAAACAAGTGAGATTGGAGCTAATGTCGCTGTTGTTTCAATTTTATTATGCTCTTGTACAGAATTGCCGCACTATTTTCAGTTCCCAATGACTGCTCAGTTTTTCGAACGATATTTTGAGAGTAAACATCGAGATTTCAGTGATGGATGGCTCTGGCTCCACATGTAACTTGGCAAAGTTTCAAATTCGTTTTCTTCATGGCTGTTTCGATGCAAACACTTCTGTATTCCCGCGCTTCGTGTTTGTTCTAAACCAAATGCAAATCTTCCATCAACAAACATCGATGTGAGCCATATGTTCAGACAAGGACTTGTGAAACATTATATAAACGAGGGAGCACATTGGACGTTAGTAATTAACAGTTAAATTTTGTTTTCATTAATAGCTAGCAAAATGTTTCGCTCTGTACTTCTCGCGGTTGTTATGTTTTGTTAATGATAGAGGGTGAGAACAAAGGGAGTGATCCAAAGTCATGCTCTACCGCTCCAAAACCATCACACATGGCTGGTCATGATTTTTGAACTATTATACCATTAAATATTTTTGACAGTTAATTGAATTACATCGCTAAAATACATTGTAGTGCAATTTGCATTACAAATAATGCAGGTTTTACCCTTTCGACCTAGTTTACAGAGTGCTGGATTATAATAATGGTGATGTTTATTATTTTCTGTTTTAGCTACTTATTTTAAAACTCCCTTGTAATATACAATTTATGTAAACATGGAGGCACAACGCGGCTGCTGTATTTGGACGATATGCTAGAGCGAAATATCCAGATATAAAACTTTCTAAAAACTACAAGTGTAACAAAACCTATTAAAAATACACGTACATAAAAAACATCAATCAAAACTTACTAAAATTTCGTTCACTAAATCCTAAACTCTAAACTAGACAAGAATCTAAAAACCTTCTCCACGGGTCTCCACGCACGGCTTACACGTGGGTGGGCCTGTTGACCGTCTCCCTCAGCCACGAAGAGGAGCCCACACGAGGGAGACTGTTGGCTCGGGACCCCTGGTGCGCCAAACCCGTACCTACCGAAGTAGGCCCCTGGGGGGATGTAAACTCAAAGATTTGGAGTAATTTGGAGATAACAGTACACTATTTACATCTCAGAGAAAATGTTGGAAGTGTCCTCCACCAGCATCTATACATATTTGCACTCGTGTCACCATATTCTCTGAAGTTTTACGGAGAGTATTCTCGCCAATGTTACTTATTTCGGTTAGAATGGATTCCTGAAGAACATCATTTGTCCGTGGCCTATTCTTGTACGCTTTAATTTTAAATTATCACATAAGAAAACATCCAGTGGGATTAGCTCAGGGGATCTGGGAGGGGGGCACAGACCTTTTGAGATTATTCGATTATCAAAGAAACTGGTTACAACTTCCATGGTGTCATATGCATGGCACGTTGTTCCATCTTGCTGGAAATAATCTTCTCTTATTTCGATATCATCCAGCTTCTCCACAAATGTCTTGAAGGTACCCATAGAAACATGTAGAGATGTTGGTGGGGGACAGTTCCAACAGTTTTTGAGATGTAAATAGTGTAATGTTATTGATAGATAGAGTCAACATGAAAAATTCAATGCCATGGCCGGGAATTGAACCACGGATCTCCTGGTTTCCGTCCAGTCGCTCTTAACCCTTGAGCTACCATGGCCAACATGCCTTCCTGACATTAAGTTCTCCAGTTGACTCATATATTTCCCCGGTAGACCACTAGGGGCTCTCGCATCCGAGATACACCGTTTGTGGCGACTTACTATCGTAAGTACTTAAGTCCCAGGCTTCATTATTTAACTCTTATTATTTTAGTTAATTGATGGAAATTATTCATTTCTCCACACTAGCCGTATATAGGCTAAGGTTTTTGATAGAGTCAACATGAAAAATTCAATGCCAAGGCCGGGATTTGAATCACGGATCTCCTGGTTTCCATCCAGTCGCTCTTAACCTTTGAGCTACCATGGCCAACGTGCCTTCCTGACGTTAAATTCTCCAGTTGACTCATATATTTCCCCGGTAGACCACTAGGGGCTCTCGCATCCGAGATACACCGTTTGTGGCGACTTACTATCGTAAGTATTTAAGTCCCAGGCTTCATCATACCGGCCATGGCATTGAATTTTTCATGTTGGCTATCAAAAACCTTAGCCTATACACGGCTAGTGTGGAGAAATGATTAATTTCCATCAATTAACTAAAATAATAAGTGTAATTTTATCTCCCAATTGTGTATTATATTCTCTCAAATTTGTACGTGTGTCCTATTATTAGTTCAAAAGTTATGGACTATTGAGATGGTTCAGATTTATATGGATCGCACTGTATTTAACTTATATACACTATTGTTACGAATACTTAGTTTAATGTTGAATGAGGTAAACATTAAAGGAAACGGCATCACTAAACATTTAATTTTAGATACAAGCTGGAAAGAAGAAACGAACCATAGTCAGATGTTTAAAAGCGGGTCATTATATGCCAGACTTGAATGACCACTCTGTCTATGGCATCACGGTAAACAAATGAATTGCAACATCACTTTAAGATATCACAGATATAAGAGGCATTCAAGTCAATAACGAAATATATTGAAATGTGTGAGTTAACTGCCGGTCCTCGTAGCCATGGTCGCTAAAGCGTATGTCTCTAGCGCTCCACCGCGTAGAGGGTCGCGGGTTCGACTTGCGCCCTGTGCATGGGTGTTTATATATATAGGGTATATGTGTGAAACTATAGCAAACAGACAGTAAAATAAACGGAAACAATAAACAAACGGTTAAACAAAGAAAAAGAGAAATATATATCTGTACACATAGAAAGTTACCTACGTGAAATAAATTGTATATTTTAAACAGTACTATAGCTTTTGGAAATAAGTTTTTGTAAATATTTTAAGGTCTACTACTAATTGAAACAAATTATACATTTTGTCAAAATACGAACTTTCAAAGGACCTCTCTCCTTTGTCGCTGATTTGTAGTCATTAACCAACAAAAGGCGACCCTCATAAACAGATTGAGAGGCGTTGTAGCTAGGAGTTCCGGTTCCTCTATTTACTACAGACACATACCTTATAAACTTCTTCACCTTCCTCTTCCTCCTCCTCTTCCTCCTCTTCCCCCTCTTCCTCTTCCTCCTCCTCCTCCACTTCCACCTCCTTTTCCTCCTCCTCTTCCTCCTCCTCTTCCTCCTCCTCTTCCTCCTCCTCTTCCTCCTCCTCTTCCTCCTCCTCTTCCTCCTCCTCTTCCTCCTCCTCTTCCTCCTCCTCTTCCTCCTCCTCTTCTTCCTCCTTTTCCTCCTCTTCCTCTTCCTCTTCCTCTTCTTCCCCCTCTTCCTCTTCCTCCTCTTCCTCTTCCTCTTCCTCCTCTTCCTCTTCCTCCTCTTCCTCTTCCTCCTCTTCCTCTTCCTCTTGCTCTTCCTCTTGCTCCTCCTCTTGCTCCTCCTCTTGCTCCTCCTCTTGCTCCTCCTCTTGCTCCTCCTTTTGCTCCTCCTCTTGCTCCTCTTCCTCCTCCTCTTCCTCCTCCTCTTCCTCCTCCTCTTCATCCTCCTCTTCCTCCTCCTCTTCCTCCTCTTCCTCCTCTTCCTCTTCTTCCTCCTCTTCCTCCTCCTCTTCCTCCTCCTCTTCCTCCTCCTCTTCCTCCTCCTCTTCCTCCTCCTCTCTCTCCTCTCCTCTCCTCTCCTCCTCCTCTTCCTCCTCCTCTTCCTCCTCCTCTTCCTCCTCCTCTTCTCCTCCTCCTCTTCCTCCTCCTCTTCCTCCTCCTCTTCCTCCTCTTCTCCTACTCTTCCTCCTACTCTTCCTCTTCTTCCTCCTACTCTTCCTCTTCTTCTCTTCTTCCTCTTCTTCCTCTTCTTCCTCTTCTTCCTCTTCTTCCTCTTCTCCTCTTCTTCCTCTTCTTCCTCTTCTTCCTCTTCCTCTTCTTCCTCCTCTTCCTCCTCTTCCTCCTCTTTCTCCTCCTCCTCTTTCTCCTCCTCCTCTTCCTCCTCCTCTTCCTCCTCTTCCTCCTCCTCTTCCTCCTCTTCCTCCTCCTCTCCTCCTCTTCCTCCTCCTCTTCCTCCTCTTCCTCCTCCTCTTCCTCCTCCTCCTCCTCCTCTTCCTCCTCCTCTTCTTCTTCTTCTTCTTCTTCTTCTTCTTCTTCTTCAGGATTAGGCATTTCTGCCTTTCGTATTCTATCAGTTATTCCCATCTTCTTCTTGGGCGCTCTACATCTCTTCTTCCACGAGGATTATATCTTCTTATTAAAACCGATTCTCTTTCTTCGTTCATTCTATTCATATGTTCTTTTCAGTTCTGTATATTTTCTTCTATGAGGCGTGTCCGTAAAATAATATCTCCAATTTTATTTAATATAGAAAACATTTTTATTGTCAAAGAATGTTACATTGATGGAAAGGCGGAACTTACAGCTATTTTACAACGTAATCACCATTGTGATCTATGCACTTTTGCATGTGCTGTGGCAGTTTCTGTATACCCTTGTCATAGCACTCTCCCGCTAAGTTGCGCAGGTAGCGCTCAACCTCGTTTTTCAAAGCATCGTCGGTCTGGAAATGTGTTCCACCCAGGTGTGACTTCAACTCAGGAAACAGATGATAATCACTTGGTACGAAATCTGGGCTCTAGGGGGATGGGTGAGGATGTCCCATCCGAACTGGGCCAGGAGATCAGCCGGGACCCTCCTCGCACACACCTTGCGATAATGCAAATTTTCGGTCAAAATCTTGTCAATCGTAGTCTTATTGACTTCAGGGATAAGTTCACACAGCTCGCGAACTGTCAGACGCCGATCTTTAAGCAATTCTTGCTCCACTTTTGCAATTGTTTTGGCTGAAACAGAAGGCCGACCAGAACGCTATTCGTCATGGACGTCTGTACATCCGTTTTGAACTCCCTGACCCACTTACGCACCTTTTGACG
>JAUKNK010000579.1:47500-50202 GCA_030765055.1 Mantis religiosa | reverse complement strand
TTTGCAAAAATAATTTTTTTAAAAACATGAAATATACATCGGAGGCATTCTTTTAGAAAGGCAAACACATCCTAAGGTTAGCTTTTGCAAATTTGTCCCCCTTTAAGTAGCACTTTGTTCCGAAAGTGGTAGTTTGCCCATGTACTACGCGGCTGGACTTAGAAAATTTTCGCTCGGAGTTGGACTTTAACTTTTTTCGGAGCGAAAAAAAGTTTTTTTGAAAAATGTGAAATATGCATCATTGGTGTTCGTTTGATAAAGAAATCACATCCTTAGCCTCGTTCCTGCTAATTTGGTCCTGTTTCAATGACTTTTTGCGCCGATTTGGACTTAGAAAAAGTTTCGATATTTTGCAAAAATAATTTTTTTAAAAACATGAAATATACATCGGAGGCATTCTTTTAGAAAGGGAAAGACATCCCAAGAACGAATTTGGCAAATTTCCCCGTTTTTCGATGGCGCGTTGCACCACACCTACAAGACGACAATTCCGGCCCTCGGGCGGCGAGGCCTCAACTGCCGGCATGGTCAAGAGACGAAAGCCCCGGGGACTTAGAAATTTTTCGCTCGGAGTTGGACTTAGAAAAATTTTGATCGAAGTGAAAAAAATGTTTTTTGAAAAAGGTGAAACATGCATCGGTGGCATTCGTTTGATAAGGCAAACACATCCTAAGGTTCGCTTTTGCAAATTTGTCCCCCTTTAAGTACCACTTTGTTCCGAAAGTGGTAGTTTGCCCATGTACTACGCGGCTGGACTTAGAAAATTTTCGCTCGGAGTTGGACTTTAACTTTTTTCGGAGCGAAAAAAAGTTTTTTTGAAAAATGTGAAATATGCATCATTGGTGTTCGTTTGATAAAGAAAACACATCCTTAGCCTCGTTCCTGCTAATTTGGTCCTGTTTCATTGACTTTTTGCGCCGATTTGGACTTAGAAAAAGTTTCGATATTTTGCAAAAATAATTTTTTTAAAAACATGAAATATACATCGGAGGCATTCTTTTAGAAAGGCAAACACATCCTAAGGTTAGCTTTTGCAAATTTGTCCCCCTTTAAGTAGCACTTTGTTCCGAAAGTGGTAGTTTGCCCATGTACTACGCGGCTGTACTTAGAAAATTTTCGCTCGGAGTTGGACTTTAACTTTTTTCGGAGCGAAAAAAAGTTTTTTTGAAAAATGTGAAATATGCATCATTGGTGTTCGTTTGATAAAGAAAACACATCCTTAGCCTCGTTCCTGCTAATTTGGTCCTGTTTCATTGACTTTTTGCGCCGATTTGGACTTAGAAAAAGTTTCGATATTTTGCAAAAATAATTTTTTTAAAAACATGAAATATACATCGGAGGCATTCTTTTAGAAAGGCAAACACATCCTAAGGTTAGCTTTTGCAAATTTGTCCCCCTTTAAGTAGCACTTTGTTCCGAAAGTGGTAGTTTGCCCATGTACTACGCGGCTGGACTTAGAAAATTTTCGCTCGGAGTTGGACTTAGAAAAATTTTGATCGAAGTGAAAAAAATGTTTTTTGAAAAAGGTGAAACATGCATCGGTGGCATTCGTTTGATAAGGCAAACACATCCTAAGGTTCGCTTTTGCAAATTTGTCCCCCTTTAAGTAGCACATTGTTCCGAAAGTGGTAGTTTGCCCATGTACTACGCGGCTGGACTTAGAAAATTTTCGCTCGGAGTTGGACTTTAACTTTTTTCGGACCGAAAAAAAGTTTTTTTGAAAAATGTGAAATATGCATCATTGGTGTTCGTTTGATAAAGAAAACACATCCTTAGCCTCGTTTTTGCTAATTTGTCCCTGTTTCATTAGGCCGATTGGACTTAGAAAAATATGCGATATTTTGCAAAAATAATTTTTTTAAAAACATGAGATATACATCGGAGGCATTCTTTTAGAAAGGGAAACACATCCCAAGATCGATTTTGGCAAATTTCCCCGTTTTTCGATGGCGCGTTGCACCGAGCCGGGAAAACGACCTTTCCGGCCCTCGGGCGGCGAGGCCTCAACTGCCGGCATGGTTCCGAGGCAAACTCCCGGGGGACTTAGAAAAATTTTTGTCTCCGGAAAAAAATAATTTTTTATTAATATGAAAAGTATATGTACGGCATGCCGTCTTAATGGCAAGACCTTCGTGGTGTGTATCTTTGTAAATTTCGTGTTATATACGGAGATATAAGCAGAGTGTTTTGAGGCCCTGTTTAGATGTGTTACGGCAGCGGCCGGCAGCCTCTCGCCAGCCGCGCTCGCTCCGGCCGGCCGGCCGTGCCGCTCGGGAGGCGTGCAGCATCGTGGTTTGGGGCGTCTAGGCTATATGTAAGAGGGACGGATCTGAAGGTAGAGCTAGGCGCCCTCTCCTAGAATGACTCAAGTAAGGAAGGCAAGGATTTTGACGGTGAATCTAGGTGCCTTACCACTAGTGGTGACTGTATGCGGAGCATAGTGCACCAAGAATTGACGGAAAACATGGTAGTTGTCGCTCCGTGCTATCAACAACTTCACAGCTATGTCGCGGCCCCCTGTCTCACGATAAGGTCATATGCGACACACTGTTATTTTTAAGCGCTGAACTCTCTAGAGTCCGAGTGAATGGTGTTATCTCAAACAGCTCAGAATGGCGGTATCCCGCACATTGTCTGGTAGTTGAGTGTTGAGATGTAAATTTATAACGACACGTAATATCTAGCCCAAGGTATATGCATAA
>JAUKNK010000579.1:2500-37500 GCA_030765055.1 Mantis religiosa | reverse complement strand
CACCTTTCACTCGCTGTTTCGGCCTACAACATTTTTTTTTCACTTGTATGACCTTTTGCACTTCAATTATTTTAGCCCATTTCACAAACACTTTTTGAATTAATCACACTGGCAATATTTCGCTCATTCTAGCCTCGCTGGACTTTGAATGTTTCACACACTTTTTCTTTGCACCTTTCACTCGCTGTTTCGACCTACAACATTTTTTTTTCACTTGTAAGACCTTTTGCACTTCAATTATTTTAGCCCATTTCACAAACACTTTTTGAATTAATCACACTGGCAATATTTCGCTCATTCTAGCCTCGCTGGACTTTTAATGTTTCACACACTTTTTCTTTGCACCTTTCACTCGCTGTTTCGACCTACAACATTTTTTTTTCACTTGTATGACCTTTTGCACTTCAATTATTTTAGCCCATTTCACAAACACTTTTTGTGCGCGTTTATAGACGTGTAACATCACTCGCACCACTAGAGGCACTTTGTCGCTCGCTCTGTTTCGACCTAGAACATTTCCATTTCACTTGTATGACCTTTTGCACTTGTGGGCGCATTCATTATTTGCTCTTTTCCGAACTTTGGCACTTTAATCATTTTTTTTAGACGTGGAATATAACTCGACTTCAGAGGCACTTTCTCACTCGCTGTTTCGACCTACAACATTTTTTTTTCACTTGTATGACCTTTTGCACTTCAATTATTTTAGCCCATTTCACAAACACTTTTTGAATTAATCACACTGGCAATATTTCGCTCATTCTAGCCTCGCTGGACTTTGAATGTTTCACACACTTTTTCTTTGCACCTTTCACTCGCTGTTTCGACCTACAACATTTTTTTTTCACTTGTAAGACCTTTTGCACTTCAATTATTTTAGCCCATTTCACAAACACTTTTTGAATTAATCACACTGGCAATATTTCGCTCATTCTAGCCTCGCTGGACTTTGAATGTTTCACACACTTTTTCTTTGCACCTTTCACTCGCTGTTTCGACCTACAACATTTTTTTTTCACTTGTAAGACCTTTTGCACTTCAATTATTTTAGCCCATTTCACAAACACTTTTTGAATTAATCACACTGGCAATATTTCGCTCATTCTAGCCTCGCTGGACTTTTAATGTTTCACACACTTTTTCTTTGCACCTTTCACTCGCTGTTTCGACCTACAACATTTTTTTTCACTTGTATGACCTTTTGCACTTCAATTATTTTAGCCCATTTCACAAACACTTTTTGAATTAATCACACTGGCAATATTTCGCTCATTCTAGCCTCGCTGGACTTTTAATGTTTCACACACTTTTTCTTTGCACCTTTCACTCGCTGTTTCGACCTACAACATTTTTTTTTCACTTGTATGACCTTTTGCACTTCAATTATTTTAGCCCATTTCACAAACACTTTTTGTGCGCGTTTATAGACGTGTAACATCACTCGCACCACTAGAGGCACTTTGTCGCTCGCTCTGTTTCGACCTAGAACATTTCCATTTCACTTGTATGACCTTTTGCACTTGTGGGCGCATTCATTATTTGCTCTTTTCCGAACTTTGGCACTTTAATCATTTTTTTTAGACGTGGAATATAACTCGACTTCAGAGGCACTTTCTCACTCGCTGTTTCGACCTACAACATTTTTTTTTCACTTGTATGACGTTTTGCACTTCAATTATTTTAGCCCATTTCACAAACACTTTTTGAATTAATCACACTGGCAATATTTCGCTCATTCTAGCCTCGCTGGACTTTGAATGTTTCACACACTTTTTCTTTGCACCTTTCACTCGCTGTTTCGACCTACAACATTTTTTTTTCACTTGTAAGACCTTTTGCACTTCAATTATTTTAGCCCATTTCACAAACACTTTTTGAATTAATCACACTGGCAATATTTCGCTCATTCTAGCCTCGCTGGACTTTGAATGTTTCACACACTTTTTCTTTGCACCTTTCACTCGCTGTTTCGACCTACAACATTTTTTTTTCACTTGTAAGACCTTTTGCACTTCAATTATTTTAGCCCATTTCACAAACACTTTTTGAATTAATCACACTGGCAATATTTCGCTCATTCTAGCCTCGCTGGACTTTTAATGTTTCACACACTTTTTCTTTGCACCTTTCACTCGCTGTTTCGACCTACAACATTTTTTTTCACTTGTATGACCTTTTGCACTTCAATTATTTTAGCCCATTTCACAAACACTTTTTGAATTAATCACACTGGCAATATTTCGCTCATTCTAGCCTCGCTGGACTTTGAATGTTTCACACACTTTTTGTTTGCACCTTTCACTCGCTGTTTCGACCTACAACATTTTTTTTTCACTTGTAAGACCTTTTGCACTTCAATTATTTTAGCCCATTTCACAAACACTTTTTGAATTAATCACACTGGCAATATTTCGCTCATTCTAGCCTCGCTGGACTTTTAATGTTTCACACACTTTTTCTTTGCACCTTTCACTCGCTGTTTCGACCTACAACATTTTTTTTCACTTGTATGACCTTTTGCACTTCAATTATTTTAGCCCATTTCAGAAACACTTTTTGTGCGCGTTTATAGACGTGTAACATCACTCGCACCACTAGAGGCACTTTGTCGCTCGCTCTGTTTCGACCTAGAACATTTCCATTTCACTTGTATGACCTTTTGCACTTGTGGGCGCATTCATTATTTGCTCTTTTCCGAACTTTGGCACTTTAATCATTTTTTTAGACGTGGAATATAACTCGACTTCAGAGGCACTTTCTCACTCGCTGTTTCGACCTACAACATTTTTTTTTCACTTGTATGACCTTTTGCACTTCAATTATTTTAGCCCATTTCACAAACACTTTTTGAGTTAATCACACTGGCAATATTTCGCTCGCACGACACATTTAGGATTATTTCGCTCATTCTAGCCTCGCTGGACTTTGAATTTTTCACACACTTTTTCTTTGCACCTTTCACTCGCTGTTTCGGCCTACAACATTTTTTTTTCACTTGTATGACCTTTTGCACTTCAATTATTTTAGCCCATTTCACAAACACTTTTTGAATTAATCACACTGGCAATATTTCGCTCATTCTAGCCTCGCTGGACTTTGAATGTTTCACACACTTTTTCTTTGCACCTTTCACTCGCTGTTTCGACCTACAACATTTTTTTTTCACTTGTAAGACCTTTTGCACTTCAATTATTTTAGCCCATTTCACAAACACTTTTTGAATTAATCACACTGGCAATATTTCGCTCATTCTAGCCTCGCTGGACTTTGAATGTTTCACACACTTTTTCTTTGCACCTTTCACTCGCTGTTTCGACCTAAAACATTTTTTTTTTCACTTGTATGACCTTTTGCACTTCAATTATTTTAGCCCATTTCACAAACACTTTTTGAATTAATCACACTGGCAATATTTCGCTCGCACGACACATTTAGGATTATTTCGCTCATTCTAGCCTCGCTGGACTTTGAATTTTTCACACACTTTTTGTTTGCACCTTTCACTCGCTGTTTCGATCTACAACATTTTTTTTTCACTTGTATGACCTTTTGCACTTCAATTATTTTAGCCCATTTCACAAACACTTTTTGTGCGCGTTTATAGACGTGTAACATCACTCGCACCACTAGAGGCACTTTCTCACTCGCTCTGTTTCGACCTAGAACATTTCCATTTCACTTGTATGACCTTTTGCACTTGTGGGCGCATTCATTATTTGCTCTTTTCCGAACTTTGGCACTTTAATCACTTTTTTAGACGTGGAATATAACTCGACTTCAGAGGCACTCTCTCACTCGCTCTGTTTCGACCTAGAACATTTCCATTTCACTTGTATGACCTTTTGCACTTGTGGGCGCATTCATTATTTGCTCTTTTCCGAACTTTGGCACTTTAGTCATTTTTTTAGACGTGGAATATAACTCGACTTCAGAGGCACTCTCTCACTCGCTCTGTTTCGACCTAGAACATTTCCATTTCACTTGTATGACCTTTTGCACTTGTGGGCGCATTCATTATCTGCTCTTTTCCGAACTTTGGCACTTTAATCATTTTTTTAGACGTGGAACATCACTCGAATTCAGAGGCACTTTCTCACTCGCTCTTTCTGTAGCCACAACATCTTACAAGACGTGTATAACATTTTTCACCCGATTTTCGACGCCCAATCTCACCTCTATCTTTTTTTGGCCTTTCCGGGCTCCTATAACTTTCCTAGCATCCTAGAGATGGCACACGCATACTTTATGCACCTAGCACACGAACACGTTTGAACTCGTCGTGCTTCTGGCGTCTTGTCGGGGTGGAAGAGGCTCGGAGTCATCTGTCGGGGTCCCAGGCTGGTGTTGTGTGTGTTTTCGGACTGTAGATTTAGTTCTGCGCAGTGGACGTAGGCCAGGCATGGCTCCTGTGATCCCCGAATTTCCATAATTCCCCAGGTGCAGGTTGTCGGCCCGGGCGACTTCTCCCCATCATGGCGCCTTCGGTAGACTTTGCGGTCCTCGTTCTGAACTGCTGAAAAAGAAAGGAAAACATTGTGAGAGTCCGTACGCTACTAATAAAAATAGTCTCGTGTCTAGGAAGGAAGTTCCAGTAATTAGTTATTACTTAACTAACGTGCCACGCCCATATTAGCTTTTGGCGGGAAGAATTTCTCAGCGCGTTACGTCGGCTGCCTTCCTCCTCTTGCCTCCTCCCTCTGCTAACTCCGGCTGCCGTCCTCGTGCCGAACTGCTGTAAAAAAGGGAAAACATTGTGAGAGTCCGTACGCTACTAATAAAAATAGTCTCTTATCTAGGAAGGAAGTTCCAGTAATTAGTAATTACATAACTTTGGTAAACAAGCCACGCCGAATTAGCTTTTTAGCGGGCAGAATTTCTCGGCATGTTACGTCGGCTGCTTCTGAGCTCTCAGCACTCTCCTCCTCTCGCCTCCTTTCTCTCCTAACTCAAACAAAGTGAAAGACAAAGTGAAAAGAACGAGAAACGCAGCCCTGGCGTCCATACGCGTCGGCTGCCTGGGCCGTTATAATTCAAACTGATTGATCACGTGACCGCTGGATGGAAGCCATC
This sequence comes from Mantis religiosa, assembly GCA_030765055.1. NCBI lineage: Eukaryota > Metazoa > Arthropoda > Insecta > Mantodea > Mantidae > Mantis > Mantis religiosa. The sequence continues at coordinate 32,430 of JAUKNK010000579.1, read as the reverse complement.
ACACCAGAGCGATGACTCAGGATTACGTCACCCTTGGCTACTTCCTTGCAAGTAGCGTTCACCTCTTGGTCGAGGTCATCCGAGCGAGTTTGCACAATGCATTCTTACGACCAGTGTGCCACAGATTAACGTCGATCGCAAGTTAAACACGACCGTTTGTTAATTAAAGAAAACTGGGCCCTGGAATCCCCAAACATGTTCGCTTGCTTGGCAATGCGTACGCAGAAACATTACTTTTCCTACGAGGCGCCGAACTTCGAGTTTTAGCTCACCTCCACCTAGCACTCCGCGACCGTCTCTCCGGACCCTCCCTTGGGGGAAACCTTAACACTTGGGCGCAAGAGAGGCCGGGGAGGGGTAATGCAATACTAGTTACCCTACCTGGGGCCGAACTTCGAGTTTTAGCTCACCTCCACGTAGCACTCCGCGTAGCGTAGCTCTCCGTACCCTCCCTTGCGGGGAAACCTTAACACTCGAAGCTTTTCGTTAATTATGGAGGTTTCTAAACATTATTCTAGCATCCAAACTAGACTCGGGCGAGGTCCGGCTTTTGGCACTCAACTGCCCCTGGTGTGTGTTTTCGAAACTACTGTCACTTCAACGATTGTCGTAATTGGCGCCGGTGACGACAGGTGGCGGCCCGATCGTCTAATGGCGGGTGGTGGACCAATGACAATGACTGTAGCAAATCGTTCCCACCTCCTGCCGCCATTGAAAACGGTCTCTGCCGACCAATGGGGTGAGCTCTTGCTCGAGACGGAAGACTGGCAATTATTTAAGGTGTGCCGAATGTATGTAGCAAATAGCAGAGTATGCCTATGTTTGCCTGTTCCATTTATTATACATGCACTCTAAGCAACTAAATTCTGCATTTTCAACATATTTTACGTCTTGACATTCGGGAGCTGCTCTCGAAAAGGCTAAATCGATAACAGCACGGCTAAAATAATCCTGTGGTAATTTGAATAATTAAGCATTGCCCAAACTTCACCTCTTTGAAATATCTGAAGGAGTGGGGAGGTCGGCCAAAGCAGTATCTGGAATCTCAATTAGTGCATGTGCTTCCCGCACTTCATTTACTGCAAACGTCCTTTATAAATGTTAACGATCTTAAAGACTGCAATTAAGGTTAGGGGTAAATGTGCCGAGCTATATTTGAGCACAAGTGAGTGAAAAAAAGTTTTTTTCATAAATGTGAAACATGCTTCATTGGTATTCGTTTAATAAAGGAAACGCAGTGTGCCAAAGGTTAACGTCAATCGCAAGTTAAACACGACCGTTTGTTAATTAAAGAAAACTGGGCCCAGGAATCCCCAAACATGTTCACCTGCTTGGCAATGTGTACGCAGCAACATTACTTTTCCTACGAGGCGCCGAACTTCGAGTTTTAGCTCACCTCCACCTAGCACTCCGCGACCGTCTCTCCGTACCCTCCCTTGGGGGAAACCTTAACACTTGGGCGCAAAGGAGGTCGGGGAGGGGTGATGCAATAAAAGTTAACCTACCTGAGGCCGAGCTTCGAGTTTTAGCTCACCTCCACTTAGCACTCCGCGACCGTCTCTCCGTACCCTCCCTTGGGGGAAACCTTAACACTTGGGCGCAAAGGAGGTCGGGGAGGGGTGATGCAATAAAAGTTAACCTACCTGAGGCCGAGCTTCGAGTTTTAGCTCACCTCCACGTAGCACTCCGCGACGGTCTCTCCGTACCCTCCGTTGGGGGAAACCTTAACGCTTGGGCGCAAGAGAGCCGGGGAGTGGTAATGCAATACTAGCTACCCTACCTGGGGCCGAACTTCGAGTTTTAGCTCACCTCCACCTAGCACTCCGCGACGGTCTCTCCGTACCCTCCGTTGGGGGAAACCTTAACGCTTGGGCGCAAGAGAGCCGGGGAGTGGTAATGCAATACTAGCTACCCTACCTGGGGCCGAGCTTCGAGTTTTAGCTCACCTCCACGTAGCACTCCGCGACGGTCTCTCCGTACCCTCCGTTGGGGGAAACCTTAACGCTTGGGCGCAAGAGAGCCGGGGAGTGGTAATGCAATACTAGCTACCCTAACTGGGGCCGAACTTCGAGTTTTAGCTCACCTCCACGTAGCACTCCGCGACGGTCTCTCCGCACCCTCTCTTGCGGGGAAACCTTAACGCTTGGGCGCAAGAGAGCCGGGGAGTGGTAATGCAATACTAGCTACCCTACCTGGGGCCGAACTTCGAGTTTTAGCTCACCTCCACGTAGCACTCCGCGTAGCGTAGCTCTCCGTACCCTCCCTTGCGGGGAAACCTTAACACTCGAAGCTTTTCGTTAATTATGGAGGTTTCTAAACATTATTCTTGCATCCAAACTAGACTCGGGCGAGGTCCGGCTTTTGGCACTCAACTGCCCCTGGTGTGTGTTTTCGAAACTACTGTCACTTGATCGATTGTCGTAATTGGCGCCGGTGACGACAGGTGGCGGCCCGATCGACTAATGGCGGGTGGTGGACCAATGACAATGACTGTAGCAAATCGTTCCCACCTCCTGCCGCCATTGAAAACGGTCTCTGCCGACCAATGGGGTGAGCTCTTGCTCGAGACGGAAGACTGGCAATTATTTAAGGTGTGCCGAATGTATGTAGCAAATAGCAGAGTATGCCTATGTTTGCCTGTTCCATTTATTATACATGCACTCTAAGCAACTATATTCTGCATTTTCAACATATTTTACGTCTTGACATTCGGGAGCTGCTCTCGAAAAGGCTAAATCGATAATAGCACGGCTAAAATAATCCTGTGGTAATTTGAATAATTAAGCATTGCCCAAACTTCACCTCTTTGAAATATCTGAAGGAGTGGGGAGGTCGGCCAAAGCAGTATCTGGAATCTCAATTAGTGCATGTGCTTCCCGCACTACATTTACTGCAAACGTCCTTTATAAATGTTAACGATCTTAAAGACTGCAATTAAGGTTAGGGGTAAATGTGCCGAGCTATATTTGAGCACAAGTGAGTGAAAAAAAGTTTTTTTCATAAATGTGAAACATGCTTCATTGGTATTCGTTTAATAAAGGAAACGCAGTGTGCCAAAGGTTAACGTCAATCGCAAGTTAAACACGACCGTTTGTTAATTAAAGAAAACTGGGCCCAGGAATCCCCAAACATGTTCACCTGCTTGGCAATGTGTACGCAGCAACATTACTTTTCCTACGAGGCGCCGAACTTCGAGTTTTAGCTCACCTCCACCTAGCACTCCGCGACCGTCTCTCCGTACCCTCCCTTGGGGGAAACCTTAACACTTGGGCGCAAAGGAGGTCGGGGAGGGGTGATGCAATAAAAGTTAACCTACCTGAGGCCGAGCTTCGAGTTTTAGCTCACCTCCACTTAGCACTCCGCGACCGTCTCTCCGTACCCTCCCTTGGGGGAAACCTTAACGCTTGGGCGCAAGAGAGCCGGGGAGTGGTAATGCAATACTAGCTACCCTACCTGGGGCCGAGCTTCGAGTTTTAGCTCACCTCCACGTAGCACTCCGCGACGGTCTCTCCGTACCCTCCGTTGGGGGAAACCTTAACGCTTGGGCGCAAGAGAGCCGGGGAGTGGTAATGCAATACTAGCTACCCTACCTGGGGCCGAACTTCGAGTTTTAGCTCACCTCCACGTAGCACTCCGCGACGGTCTCTCCGCACCCTCTCTTGCGGGGAAACCTTAACGCTTGGGCGCAAGAGAGCCGGGGAGTGGTAATGCAATACTAGCTACCCTACCTGGGGCCGAACTTCGAGTTTTAGCTCACCTCCACGTAGCACTCCGCGTAGCGTAGCTCTCCGTACCCTCCCTTGCGGGGAAACCTTAACACTCGAAGCTTTTCGTTAATTATGGAGGTTTCTAAACATTATTCTTGCATCCAAACTAGACTCGGGCGAGGTCCGGCTTTTGGCACTCAACTGCCCCTGGTGTGTGTTTTCGAAACTACTGTCACTTGATCGATTGTCGTAATTGGCGCCGGTGACGACAGGTGGCGGCCCGATCGACTAATGGCGGGTGGTGGACCAATGACAATGACTGTAGCAAATCGTTCCCACCTCCTGCCGCCATTGAAAACGGTCTCTGCCGACCAATGGGGTGAGCTCTTGCTCGAGACGGAAGACTGGCAATTATTTAAGGTGTGCCGAATGTATGTAGCAAATAGCAGAGTATGCCTATGTTTGCCTGTTCCATTTATTATACATGCACTCTAAGCAACTATATTCTGCATTTTCAACATATTTTACGTCTTGACATTCGGGAGCTGCTCTCGAAAAGGCTAAATCGATAATAGCACGGCTAAAATAATCCTGTGGTAATTTGAATAATTAAGCATTGCCCAAACTTCACCTCTTTGAAATATCTGAAGGAGTGGGGAGGTCGGCCAAAGCAGTATCTGGAATCTCAATTAGTGCATGTGCTTCCCGCACTACATTTACTGCAAACGTCCTTTATAAATGTTAACGATCTTAAAGACTGCAATTAAGGTTAGGGGTAAATGTGCCGAGCTATATTTGAGCACAAGTGAGTGAAAAAAAGTTTTTTTCATAAATGTGAAACATGCTTCATTGGTATTCGTTTAATAAAGGAAACGCAGTGTGCCAAAGGTTAACGTCAATCGCAAGTTAAACACGACCGTTTGTTAATTAAAGAAAACTGGGCCCAGGAATCCCCAAACATGTTCACCTGCTTGGCAATGTGTACGCAGCAACATTACTTTTCCTACGAGGCGCCGAACTTCGAGTTTTAGCTCACCTCCACCTAGCACTCCGCGACCGTCTCTCCGTACCCTCCCTTGGGGGAAACCTTAACACTTGGGCGCAAAGGAGGTCGGGGAGGGGTGATGCAATAAAAGTTAACCTACCTGAGGCCGAGCTTCGAGTTTTAGCTCACCTCCACTTAGCACTCCGCGACCGTCTCTCCGTACCCTCCCTTGGGGGAAACCTTAACACTTGGGCGCAAAGGAGGTCGGGGAGGGGTGATGCAATAAAAGTTAACCTACCTGAGGCCGAGCTTCGAGTTTTAGCTCACCTCCACGTAGCACTCCGCGACGGTCTCTCCGTACCCTCCGTTGGGGGAAACCTTAACGCTTGGGCGCAAGAGAGCCGGGGAGTGGTAATGCAATACTAGCTACCCTACCTGGGGCCGAACTTCGAGTTTTAGCTCACCTCCACCTAGCACTCCGCGACGGTCTCTCCGTACCCTCCGTTGGGGGAAACCTTAACGCTTGGGCGCAAGAGAGCCGGGGAGTGGTAATGCAATACTAGTTACCCTACCTGGGGCCGAGCTTCGAGTTTTAGCTCACCTCCACGTAGCACTCCGCGACGGTCTCTCCGTACCCTCCGTTGGGGGAAACCTTAACGCTTGGGCGCAAGAGAGCCGGGGAGTGGTAATGCAATACTAGCTACCCTACCTGGGGCCGAACTTCGAGTTTTAGCTCACCTCCACGTAGCACTCCGCGACGGTCTCTCCGCACCCTCTCTTGCGGGGAAACCTTAACACTCGAAGCTTTTCGTTAATTATGGAGGTTTCTAAACATTATTCTAGCATCCAAACTAGACTCGGGCGAGGTCCGGCTTTTGGCACTCAACTGCCCCTGGTGTGTGTTTTCGAAACTACTGTCACTTGATCGATTGTCGTAATTGGCGCCGGTGACGACAGGTGGCGGCCCGATCGACTAATGGCGGGTGGTGGACCAATGACAATGACTGTAGCAAATCGTTCCCACCTCCTGCCGCCATTGAAAACGGTCTCTGCCGACCAATGGGGTGAGCTCTTGCTCGAGACGGAAGACTGGCAATTATTTAAGGTGTGCCGAATGTATGTAGCAAATAGCAGAGTATGCCTATGTTTGCCTGTTCCATTTATTATACATGCACTCTAAGCAACTATATTCTGCATTTTCAACATATTTTACGTCTTGACATTCGGGAGCTGCTCTCGAAAAGGCTAAATCGATAATAGCACGGCTAAAATAATCCTGTGGTAATTTGAATAATTAAGCATTGCCCAAACTTCACCTCTTTGAAATATCTGAAGGAGTGGGGAGGTCGGCCAAAGCAGTATCTGGAATCTCAATTAGTGCATGTGCTTCCCGCACTTCATTTACTGCAAACGTCCTTTATAAATGTTAACGATCTTAAAGACTGCAATTAAGGTTAGGGGTAAATGTGCCGAGCTATATTTGAGCACAAGTGAGTGAAAAAAAGTTTTTTTCATAAATGTGAAACATGCTTCATTGGTATTCGTTTAATAAAGGAAACGCAGTGTGCCAAAGGTTAACGTCAATCGCAAGTTAAACACGACCGTTTGTTAATTAAAGAAAACTGGGCCCAGGAATCCCCAAACATGTTCACTTGCTTGGCAATGTGTACGCAGCAACATTACTTTTCCTACGAGGCGCCGAACTTCGAGTTTTAGCTCACCTCCACCTAGCACTCCGCGACCGTCTCTCCGTACCCTCCCTTGGGGGAAACCTTAACACTTGGGCGCAAAGGAGGTCGGGGAGGGGTGATGCAATAAAAGTTAACCTACCTGAGGCCGAGCTTCGAGTTTTAGCTCACCTCCACTTAGCACTCCGCGACCGTCTCTCCGTAACCTCCCTCCGTAACCTTAGAAAGAGCTTCGATTTTGGGCAAAAATAATTTTTTTAAAAACACGAAATATACATCACAGGCATTCGTTTAGAAGGGGAAACTCGTCCCAATAATCGTTTATGCTAATTTGTCCCTCTTTCTCTGGCGCTTTACACCGATTTGGACGTAGAAAAGGTTTCGATTTTGGGCAAAAATAACTTTTTTAGAAACACGAAATATACATCGCAGGCATTCATTTGGAAGAAGAAACTCTTCCCAAGATTCGTCTTTGCTAATTTGTCGCTCTCTCGCAAGCGGTTTCCACCGCAAGTGGTCGTTCCCCCATGCTGGACTTTGAAAAATTTCGCTCGGAGTTGGACTTTGAAAAATTGTTATCAGACCGAAAAAAGTCTTTTGATTAATGTGAAACATGCATCCTTGGTATTCGTTAGATAACGGAAACGCATCCTAAGTTCTGTTTTTGCTAATTAGTCCCTCTTTCACTGGCGCTTTGCACAGATTTGGAGTCAGAAAAATTTTCGATTTTTAGAGAAATTCATTTTTTTAAAAGCACGAAATATACATCACAGGCATGCGCTTAGCAGGGAAAACTCGTCCCAGGATTCGTTTTTGCTAATTTGTCCCTCTTTCACTAGCGGTTTGCACAGAAAGTGAACCTTCCCCCATGCTGGACTTAGAAATTTTTCGCTCGGAGTTGGACTTAGAAATATTTTGATCGAAGTGAAAAAAATGTTTTTTGAAAAAAGTGAAACATGCATGGGTGGCATTCGTTTGATCAGGCAAACACATCCTAAGGTTCGCTTTCGCAAATTTGTCCCTCTTTAAGTGGCAGTTTGCTCCGAAAGTGGTAGTTCTCCCATGTACTACGCGGCTGGACTTAGAAAATTTTCGCTCGGAGTTGGAGTTTAACTTTTTTCGGACCGAAAAATTTTTTTTTTGAAAAATGTGAAATATGCATCATTGGTGTTCGTTTGATAAAGAAAACACATCTTTAGCCTAGTTTCTGCTAATTTGGCCCTGTTTCATTGACTTTTTGCGCCGATTTGGACTTAGAAAAAGTTTCGATATTTTGCAAAAATAATTTTTTTAAAAACATGAAATATACATCGGAGGCATTCTTTTAGAAAGGGAAACACATCCCAAGAACAATTTTGGCAAATTTCCCCGTTTTTCGATGGCGCGTTGCACCACACCTACAAGACGACAATTCCGGGGACTTAGAAATTTTTCGCTCGGAGTTGGACTTTGAAAAATTTTGATCGAAGTGAAAAAAATGTTTTTTGAAAAAAGTGAAACATGCATGGGTGGCATTCGTTTGATGAGGCAAACACATCCTAAGGTTCGCTTTCGCAAATTTGTCCCCCTTTAAGTGGCAGTTTGCCCCGAAAGTGGTAGTTCTCCCATGTACTACGCGGCTGGACTTAGAAAATTTTCGCTCGGAGTTGGACTTTAACTTTTTTCGGACCGAAAAAAAGTTTTTTTGAAAAATGTGAAATATGCATCATTGGTGTTCGTTTGATAAAGAAAACACATCTTTAGCCTAGTTTCTGCTAATTTGGCCCTGTTTCATTGACTTTTTGCGCCGATTTGGACTTAGAAAAAGTTTCGAAATTTTGCAAAAATAATTTTTTTAAAAACATGAAATATACATCGGAGGCATTCTTTTAGAATGGGAAACACATCCCAAGAACGATTTTGGCAAATTTTCCCGTTTTTCGATGGCGCGTTGCACCACACCTACAAGACGACAATTCTTGCCCTCGGGCGGCGAGGCCTCAACTGCCGGCATGGTCAAGAGACGAAAGCCCCGGGGACTTAGAAATTTTTCGCTCGGAGTTGGACTTAGAAAAATTTTTATCGAAGTGAAAAAAATGTTTTTTGAAAAAAGTGAAACATGCATGGGTGGCATTCGTTTGATAAGGCAAACACATCCTAAGGTTCGCTTTCGCAAATTTGTCCCTCTTTAAGTGGCAGTTTGCTCCGAAAGTGGTAGTTCTCCCATGTACTACGCGGCTGGACTTAGAAAATTTTCGCTCGGAGTTGGACTTTAACTATTTTCGGACCGAAAAAAAGTTTTTTTGAAAAATGTGAAATACGCATCATTGGTGTTCGTTTGATAAAGAAAACACATCCTTAGCCTCGTTCCTGCTAATTTTTCCCTGTTTCATCGACTTTTTGCGCCGATTTGGACTTAGAAAAAGTTTCGATATTTTGCAAAAATATTTTTTTTAAAAACATGAAATATACATCGGAGGCATTCTTTTAGAAAGGGAAACACATCCCAAGAACAATTTTGGCAAATTTCACCGTTTTTCGATGGCGCGTTGCACCACACCTACAAGACGACAATTCTTGCCCTCGGGCGGCGAGGCCTCAACTGCCGGCATGGTCAAGAGACGAAAGCCCCGGGGACTTAGAAATTTTTCGCTCGGAGTTGGACTTAGAAAAATTTTGATCGAAGTGAAAAAAATGTTTTTTGAAAAAAGTGAAACATGCATGGGTGGCATTCGTTTGATAAGGCAAACACATCCTAAGGTTCGCTTTCGCAAATTTGTCCCTCTTTAAGTGGCAGTTTGCTCCGAAAGTGGTAGTTCTCCCATGTACTACGCGGCTGGACTTAGAAAATTTTCGCTCGGAGTTGGACTTTAACTTTTTTCGGACCGAAAAAAAGTTTTTTTGAAAAATGTGAAATATGCATATTTGGTGTTCGTTTGATAAAGGAAACACATCCTTAGCCTAGGTTCTGCTAATTTGGCCCTGTATCATTGACTTTTTGCGCTGATTTGGACTTCGAAAAAGTTTCGATATTTTGCAAAAATAATTTTTTTAAAAACATGAAATATACATCGGAGGCATTCTTTTAGCAAGGGAAACACATACCAAGAACAATTTTGGCAAATTTCCCCGTTTTTCGATGGCGCGTTGCACCACACCTACAAGACGACAATTCCGGCCCTCGGGCGGCGAGGCCTCAACTGCCGGCATGGTCAAGAGACGAAAGCCCCGGGGACTTAGAAATTTTTCGCTCGGAGTTGGACTTAGAAAAATTTTGATCGAAGTGAAAAAAATGTTTTTTGAAAAAGGTGAAACATGCATCGGTGGCATTCGTTTGATAAGGCAAACAGATCCTAAGGTTCGCTTTTGCAAATTTGTCCCCCTTTAAGTAGCACTTTGCTCCGAAAGTGGTAGTTTGCCCATGTACTACGCGGCTGGACTTAGAAAATTTTCGCTCGGAGTTGGACTTTAACTTTTTTCGGACCGAAAAAAAGTTTTTTTGAAAAATGTGAAATATGCATCATTGGTGTTCGTTTGATAAAGAAAACGCATCCTTAGCCTCGTTTTTGCTAATTTGGCCCTGTTTCATTGACTTTTTGCGCCGATTTGGACTTAGAAAAAGTTTCGATATTTTGCAAAAATAATTTTTTTAAAAACATGAAATATACATCGGAGGCATTCTTTTAGAAAGGGAAACACATCCCAAGAACAATTTTGGCAAATTTCCCCGTTTTTCGATGGCGCGTTGCACCACACCTACAAGACGACAATTCCGGCCCTCGGGCGGCGAGGCCTCAACTGCCGGCATGGTCAAGAGACGAAAGCCCCGGGGACTTAGAAATTTTTCGCTCGGAGTTGGACTTAGAAAAATTTTGATCGAAGTGAAAAAAATGTTTTTTGAAAAAAGTGAAACATGCATGGGTGGCATTCGTTTGATTAGGCAAACACATCCTAAGGTTCGCTTTCGCAAATTTGTCCCTCTTTAAGTGGCAGTTTGCTCCGAAAGTGGTAGTTCTCCCATGTACTACGCGGCTGGACTTAGAAAATTTTCGCTCGGAGTTGGACTTTAACTTTTTTCGGACCGAAAAAAAGTTTTTTTGAAAAATGTGAAATATGCATATTTGGTGTTCGTTTGATAAAGAAAACACATCCCTAGCCTAGTTTCTGCTAATTTGGCCCTGTATCATTGACTTTTTGCGCCGATTTGGACTTAGAAAAAGTTTCGATATTTTGCAAAAATAATTTTTTTAAAAACATGAAATATACATCGGAGGCATTCTTTTAGAAAGGGAAACACATCCCAAGAACAATTTTGGCAAATTTTCCCGTTTTTCGATGGCGCGTTGCACCACACCTACAAGACGACAATTCTTGCCCTCGGGCGGCGAGGCCTCAACTGCCGGCATGGTCAAGAGACGAAAGCCCCGGGGACTTAGAAATTTTTCGCTCGGAGTTGGACTTAGAAAAATTTTTATCGAAGTGAAAAAAATGTTTTTTGAAAAAAGTGAAACATGCATGGGTGGCATTCGTTTGATTAGGCAAACACATCCTAAGGTTCGCTTTCGCAAATTTGTCCCTCTTTAAGTGGCAGTTTGCTCCGAAAGTGGTAGTTCTCCCATGTACTACGCGGCTGGACTTAGAAAATTTTCGCTCGGAGTTGGACTTTAACTTTTTTCGGACCGAAAAAAAGTTTTTTTGAAAAATGTGAAATATGCATCATTGGTGTTCGTTTGATAAAGAAAACACATCCTTAGCCTCGTTCCTGCTAATTTGGCCCTGTTTCATCGACTTTTTGCGCCTATTTGGACTTAGAAAAAGTTTCGATATTTTGCAAAAATAATTTTTTTAAAAACATGAAATATACATCGGAGGCATTCTTTTAGAAAGGGAAACACATCCCAAGAACAATTTTGGCAAATTTCCCCGTTTTTCGATGGCGCGTTGCACCACACCTACAAGACGACAATTCTTGCCCTCGGTCGGCGAGGCCTCAACTGCCGGCATGGTCAAGAGACGAAAGCCCCGGGGACTTAGAAATTTTTCGCTCGGAGTTGGACTTAGAAAAAGTTTCGATATTTTGCAAAAATAATTTTTTTAAAAACATGAAATATACATCGAATGCATTCTTTTAGAATGGGAAACACATCCCAAGAACAATTTTGGCAAATTTCCCCGTTTTTCGATGGCGCGTTGCACCACACCTACAAGACGACAATTCCGGCCCTCGGGCGGCGAGGCCTCAACTGCCGGCATGGTCAAGAGACGAAAGCCCCGGGGACTTAGAAATTTTTCGCTCGGAGTTGGACTTAGAAAAAGTTTCAATATTTTGCAAAAATAATTTTTTTAAAAACATGAAATATACATCGTAGGCATTCTTTTAGAATGGGAAACACATCCCAAGAACGATTTTGGCAAATTTCCCCGTTTTTCGATGGCGCGTTGCACCACACCTACAAGACGACAATTCTTGCCCTCGGGCGGCGAGGCCTCAACTGCCGGCATGGTCACGAGACGAAAGCCCCGGGGACTTAGAAATTTTTCGCTCAGAGTTGGACTTTAACTTTTTTCGGACCGAAAAAAAGTTTTTTTGAAAAATGTGAAATATGCATATTTGGTGTTCGTTTGATAAAGAAAACACATCCCTAGCCTAGTTTCTGCTAGTTTGGCCCTGTATCATTGACTTTTTGCGCCGATTTGGACTTAGAAAAAGTTTCGATATTTTGCAAAAATAATTTTTTTAAAAACATGAAATATACATCGGAGGCATTCTTTTAGAAAGGGAAACACATCCCAAGAACAATTTTGGCAAATTTTCCCGTTTTTCGATGGCGCGTTGCACCACACCTACAAGACGACAATTCTTGCCCTCGGGCGGCGAGGCCTCAACTGCCGGCATGGTCAAGAGACGAAAGCCCCGGGGACTTAGAAATTTTTCGCTCGGAGTTGGACTTAGAAAAATTTTTATCGAAGTGAAAAAAATGTTTTTTGAAAAAAGTGAAACATGCATGGGTGGCATTCGTTTGATTAGGCAAACACATCCTAAGGTTCGCTTTCGCAAATTTGTCCCTCTTTAAGTGGCAGTTTGCTCCGAAAGTGGTAGTTCTCCCATGTACTACGCGGCTGGACTTAGAAAATTTTCGCTCGGAGTTGGACTTTAACTTTTTTCGGACCGAAAAAAAGTTTTTTTGAAAAATGTGAAATATGCATCATTGGTGTTCGTTTGATAAAGAAAACACATCCTTAGCCTCGTTCCTGCTAATTTGGCCCTGTTTCATCGACTTTTTGCGCCGATTTGGACTTAGAAAAAGTTTCGATATTTTGCAAAAATAATTTTTTTAAAAACATGAAATATACATCGGAGGCATTCTTTTAGAAAGGGAAACACATCCCAAGAACAATTTTGGCAAATTTTCCCGTTTTTCGATGGCGCGTTGCACCACACCTACAAGACGACAATTCTTGCCCTCGGGCGGCGAGGCCTCAACTGCCGGCATGGTCAAGAGACGAAAGCCCCGGGGACTTAGAAATTTTTCGCTCGGAGTTGGACTTAGAAAAAATTTTATCGAAGTGAAAAAAATGTTTTTTGAAAAAAGTGAAACATGCATGGGTGGCATTCGTTTGATTAGGCAAACACATCCTAAGGTTCGCTTTCGCAAATTTGTCCCTCTTTAAGTGGCAGTTTGCTCCGAAAGTGGTAGTTCTCCCATGTACTACACGGCTGGACTTAGAACATTTTCGCTCGGAGTTGGACTTTAACTTTTTTCGGACCGAAAAAAAGTTTTTTTGAAAAATGTGAAATATGCATCATTGGTGTTCGTTTGATAAAGAAAACACATCCTTAGCCTCGTTCCTGCTAATTTGGCCCTGTTTCATCGACTTTTTGCGCCGATTTGGACTTAGAAAAAGTTTCGATATTTTGCAAAAATAATTTTTTTAAAAACATGAAATATACATCGGAGGCATTCTTTTAGAAAGGGAAACACATCCCAAGAACGATTTTGGCAAATTTCCCCGTTTTTCGATGGCGCGTTGCACCACACCTACAAGACGACAATTCTTGCCCTCGGTCGGCGAGGCCTCAACTGCCGGCATGGTCAAGAGACGAAAGCCCCGGGGACTTAGAAATTTTTCGCTCGGAGTTGGACTTAGAAAAAGTTTCGATATTTTGCAAAAATAATTTTTTTAAAAACATGAAATATACATCGAATGCATTCTTTTAGAATGGGAAACACATCCCAAGAACAATTTTGGCAAATTTCCCCGTTTTTCGATGGCGCGTTGCACCACACCTACAAGACGACAATTCCGGCCCTCGGGCGGCGAGGCCTCAACTGCCGGCATGGTCAAGAGACGAAAGCCCCGGGGACTTAGAAATTTTTCGCTCAGAGTTGGACTTTAACTTTTTTCGGACCGAAAAAAAGTTTTTTTGAAAAATGTGAAATATGCATATTTGGTGTTCGTTTGATAAAGAAAACACATCCCTAGCCTAGTTTCTGCTAATTTGGCCCTGTATCATTGACTTTTTGCGCCGATTTGGACTTAGAAAAAGTTTCGATATTTTGCAAAAATAATTTTTTTAAAAACATGAAATATACATCGGAGGCATTCTTTTAGAAAGGGAAACACATCCCAAGAACAATTTTGGCAAATTTTCCCGTTTTTCGATGGCGCGTTGCACCACACCTACAAGACGACAATTCTTGCCCTCGGGCGGCGAGGCCTCAACTGCCGGCATGGTCAAGAGACGAAAGCCCCGGGGACTTAGAAATTTTTCGCTCGGAGTTGGACTTAGAAAAATTTTTATCGAAGTGAAAAAAATGTTTTTTGAAAAAAGTGAAACATGCATGGGTGGCATTCGTTTGATTAGGCAAACACATCCTAAGGTTCGCTTTCGCAAATTTGTCCCTCTTTAAGTGGCAGTTTGCTCCGAAAGTGGTAGTTCTCCCATGTACTACGCGGCTGGACTTAGAAAATTTTCGCTCGGAGTTGGACTTTAACTTTTTTCGGACCGAAAAAAAGTTTTTTTGAAAAATGTGAAATATGCATCATTGGTGTTCGTTTGATAAAGAAAACACATCCTTAGCCTCGTTCCTGCTAATTTGGCCCTGTTTCATCGACTTTTTGCGCCGATTTGGACTTAGAAAAAGTTTCGATATTTTGCAAAAATAATTTTTTTAAAAACATGAAATATACATCGGAGGCATTCTTTTAGAAAGGGAAACACATCCCAAGAACAATTTTGGCAAATTTTCCCGTTTTTCGATGGCGCGTTGCACCACACCTACAAGACGACAATTCTTGCCCTCGGGCGGCGAGGCCTCAACTGCCGGCATGGTCAAGAGACGAAAGCCCCGGGGACTTAGAAATTTTTCGCTCGGAGTTGGACTTAGAAAAAATTTTATCGAAGTGAAAAAAATGTTTTTTGAAAAAAGTGAAACATGCATGGGTGGCATTCGTTTGATTAGGCAAACACATCCTAAGGTTCGCTTTCGCAAATTTGTCCCTCTTTAAGTGGCAGTTTGCTCCGAAAGTGGTAGTTCTCCCATGTACTACGCGGCTGGACTTAGAAAATTTTCGCTCGGAGTTGGACTTTAACTTTTTTCGGACCGAAAAAAAGTTTTTTTGAAAAATGTGAAATATGCATCATTGGTGTTCGTTTGATAAAGAAAACACATCCTTAGCCTCGTTCCTGCTAATTTGGCCCTGTTTCATCGACTTTTTGCGCCGATTTGGACTTAGAAAAAGTTTCGATATTTTGCAAAAATAATTTTTTTAAAAACATGAAATATACATCGGAGGCATTCTTTTAGAAAGGGAAACACATCCCAAGAACGATTTTGGCAAATTTCCCCGTTTTTCGATGGCGCGTTGCACCACACCTACAAGACGACAATTCTTGCCCTCGGTCGGCGAGGCCTCAACTGCCGGCATGGTCAAGAGACGAAAGCCCCGGGGACTTAGAAATTTTTCGCTCGGAGTTGGACTTAGAAAAAGTTTCGATATTTTGCAAAAATAATTTTTTTAAAAACATGAAATATACATCGGAGGCATTCTTTTAGAAAGGGAAACACATCCCAAGAACAATTTTGGCAAATTTTCCCGTTTTTCGATGGCGCGTTGCACCACACCTACAAGACGACAATTCTTGCCCTCGGGCGGCGAGGCCTCAACTGCCGGCATGGTCAAGAGACGAAAGCCCCGGGGACTTAGAAATTTTTCGCTCGGAGTTGGACTTAGAAAAATTTTTATCGAAGTGAAAAAAATGTTTTTTGAAAAAAGTGAAACATGCATGGGTGGCATTCGTTTGATTAGGCAAACACATCCTAAGGTTCGCTTTCGCAAATTTGTCCCTCTTTAAGTGGCAGTTTGCTCCGAAAGTGGTAGTTCTCCCATGTACTACGCGGCTGGACTTAGAAAATTTTCGCTCGGAGTTGGACTTTAACTTTTTTCGGACCGAAAAAAAGTTTTTTTGAAAAATGTGAAATATGCATCATTGGTGTTCGTTTGATAAAGAAAACACATCCTTAGCCTCGTTCCTGCTAATTTGGCCCTGTTTCATCGACTTTTTGCGCCGATTTGGACTTAGAAAAAGTTTCGATATTTTGCAAAAATAATTTTTTTAAAAACATGAAATATACATCGGAGGCATTCTTTTAGAAAGGGAAACACATCCCAAGAACAATTTTGGCAAATTTCCCCGTTTTTCGATGGCGCGTTGCACCACACCTACAAGACGACAATTCTTGCCCTCGGTCGGCGAGGCCTCAACTGCCGGCATGGTCAAGAGACGAAAGCCCCGGGGACTTAGAAATTTTTCGCTCGGAGTTGGACTTAGAAAAAGTTTCGATATTTTGCAAAAATAATTTTTTTAAAAACATGAAATATACATCGGAGGCATTCTTTTAGAATGGGAAACACATCCCAAGAACGATTTTGGCAAATTTCCCCGTTTTTCGATGGCGCGTTGCACCACACCTACAAGACGACAATTCTTGCCCTCGGGCGGCGAGGCCTCAACTGCCGGCATGGTCACGAGACGAAAGCCCCGGGGACTTAGAAATTTTTCGCTCAGAGTTGGACTTTAACTTTTTTCGGACCGAAAAAAAGTTTTTTTGAAAAATGTGAAATATGCATATTTGGTGTTCGTTTGATAAAGAAAACACATCCCTAGCCTAGTTTCTGCTAATTTGGCCCTGTATCATTGACTTTTTGCGCCGATTTGGACTTAGAAAAAGTTTCGATATTTTGCAAAAATAATTTTTTTAAAAACATGAAATATACATCGGAGGCATTCTTTTAGAAAGGGAAACACATCCCAAGAACAATTTTGGCAAATTTTCCCGTTTTTCGATGGCGCGTTGCACCACACCTACAAGACGACAATTCTTGTCCTCGGTCGGCGAGGCCTCAACTGCCGGCATGGTCAAGAGACGAAAGCCCCGGGGACTTAGAAATTTTTCGCTCGGAGTTGGACTTAGAAAAAGTTTCGATATTTTGCAAAAATAATTTTTTTAAAAACATGAAATATACATCGGAGGCATTCTTTTAGAATGGGAAACACATCCCAAGAACGATTTTGGCAAATTTCCCCGTTTTTCGATGGCGCGTTGCACCACACCTACAAGACGACAATTCTTGCCCTCGGGCGGCGAGGCCTCAACTGCCGGCATGGTCGCGAGACGAAAGCCCCGGGGACTTAGAAATTTTTCGCTCAGAGTTGGACTTTAACTTTTTTCGGACCGAAAAAAAGTTTTTTTGAAAAATGTGAAATATGCATATTTGGTGTTCGTTTGATAAAGAAAACACATCCCTAGCCTAGTTTCTGCTAATTTGGCCCTGTATCATTGACTTTTTGCGCCGATTTGGACTTAGAAAAAGTTTCGATATTTTGCAAAAATAATTTTTTTAAAAACATGAAATATACATCGGAGGCATTCTTTTAGAAAGGGAAACACATCCCAAGAACAATTTTGGCAAATTTTCCCGTTTTTCGATGGCGCGTTGCACCACACCTACAAGACGACAATTCTTGCCCTCGGTCGGCGAGGCCTCAACTGCCGGCATGGTCAAGAGACGAAAGCCCCGGGGACTTAGAAATTTTTCGCTCGGAGTTGGACTTAGAAAAAGTTTCGATATTTTGCAAAAATAATTTTTTTAAAAACATGAAATATACATCGGAGGCATTCTTTTAGAATGGGAAACACATCCCAAGAACGATTTTGGCAAATTTCCCCGTTTTTCGATGGCGCGTTGCACCACACCTACAAGACGACAATTCTTGCCCTCGGGCGGCGAGGCCTCAACTGCCGGCATGGTCAAGAGACGAAAGCCCCGGGGACTTAGAAATTTTTCGCTCGGAGTTGGACTTAGAAAAATTTTTATCGAAGTGAAAAAAATGTTTTTTGAAAAAAGTGAAACATGCATGGGTGGCATTCGTTTGATTAGGCTAACACATCCTAAGGTTCGCTTTCGCAAATTTGTCCCTCTTTAAGTGGCAGTTTGCTCCGAAAGTGGTAGTTCTCCCATGTACTACGCGGCTGGACTTAGAAAATTTTCGCTCGGAGTTGGACTTTAACTTTTTTCGGACCGAAAAAAAGTTTTTTTGAAAAATGTGAAATATGCATCATTGGTGTTCGTTTGATAAAGAAAACACATCCTTAGCCTCGTTCCTGCTAATTTGGCCCTGTTTCATCGACTTTTTGCGCCGATTTGGACTTAGAAAAAGTTTCGATATTTTGCAAAAATAATTTTTTTAAAAACATGAAATATACATCGGAGGCATTCTTTTAGAAAGGGAAACACATCCCAAGAACAATTTTGGCAAATTTCCCCGTTTTTCGATGGCGCGTTGCACCACACCTACAAGACGACAATTCTTGCCCTCGGTCGGCGAGGCCTCAACTGCCGGCATGGTCAAGAGACGAAAGCCCCGGGGACTTAGAAATTTTTCGCTCGGAGTTGGACTTAGAAAAAGTTTCGATATTTTGCAAAAATAATTTTTTTAAAAACATGAAATACACATCGAAGGCATTCTTTTAGAATGGGAAACACATCCCAAGAACGATTTTGGCAAATTTCCCCGTTTTTCGATGGCGCGTTGCACCACACCTACAAGACGACAATTCCGGCCCTCGGGCGGCGAGGCCTCAACTGCCGGCATGGTCAAGAGACGAAAGCCCCGGGGACTTAGAAATTTTTCGCTCGGAGTTGGACTTAGAAAAAGTTTCAATATTTTGCAAAAATAATTTTTTTAAAAACATGAAATATACATCGGAGGCATTCTTTTAGAAAGGGAAACACATCCCAAGAACAATTTTGGCAAATTTTCCCGTTTTTCGATGGCGCGTTGCACCACACCTACAAGACGACAATTCTTGCCCTCGGGCGGCGAGGCCTCAACTGCCGGCATGGTCAAGAGACGAAAGCCCCGGGGACTTAGAAATTTTTCGCTCAGAGTTGGACTTTAACTTTTTTCGGACCGAAAAAAAGTTTTTTTGAAAAATGTGAAATATGCATATTTGGTGTTCGTTTGATAAAGAAAACACATCCCTAGCCTAGTTTCTGCTAATTTGGCCCTGTATCATTGACTTTTTGCGCCGATTTGGACTTAGAAAAAGTTTCGATATTTTGCAAAAATAATTTTTTTAAAAACATGAAATATACATCGGAGGCATTCTTTTAGAAAGGGAAACACATCCCAAGAACAATTTTGGCAAATTTTCCCGTTTTTCGATGGCGCGTTGCACCACACCTACAAGACGACAATTCTTGCCCTCGGGCGGCGAGGCCTCAACTGCCGGCATGGTCAAGAGACGAAAGCCCCGGGGACTTAGAAATTTTTCGCTCGGAGTTGGACTTAGAAAAATTTTTATCGAAGTGAAAAAAATGTTTTTTGAAAAAAGTGAAACATGCATGGGTGGCATTCGTTTGATTAGGCAAACACATCCTAAGGTTCGCTTTCGCAAATTTGTCCCTCTTTAAGTGGCAGTTTGCTCCGAAAGTGGTAGTTCTCCCATGTACTACGCGGCTGGACTTAGAAAATTTTCGCTCGGAGTTGGACTTTAACTTTTTTCGGACCGAAAAAAAGTTTTTTTGAAAAATGTGAAATATGCATCATTGGTGTTCGTTTGATAAAGAAAACACATCCTTAGCCTCGTTCCTGCTAATTTGGCCCTGTTTCATCGACTTTTTGCGCCGATTTGGACTTAGAAAAAGTTTCGATATTTTGCAAATATAATTTTTTTAAAAACATGAAATATACATCGGAGGCATTCTTTTAGAAAGGGAAACACATCCCAAGAACAATTTTGGCAAATTTTCCCGTTTTTCGATGGCGCGTTGCACCACACCTACAAGACGACAATTCTTGCCCTCGGGCGGCGAGGCCTCAACTGCCGGCATGGTCAAGAGACGAAAGCCCCGGGGACTTAGAAATTTTTCGCTCGGAGTTGGACTTAGAAAAATTTTGATCGAAGTGAAAAAAATGTTTTTTGAAAAAAGTGAAACATGCATGGGTGGCATTCGTTTGATTAGGCAAACACATCCTAAGGTTCGCTTTCGCAAATTTGTCCCTCTTTAAGTGGCAGTTTGCTCCGAAAGTGGTAGTTCTCCCATGTACTACGCGGCTGGACTTAGAAAATTTTCGCTCGGAGTTGGACTTTAACTTTTTTCGGACTGAAAAAAAGTTTTTTTGAAAAATGTGAAATACGCATCATTGGTGTTCGTTTGATAAAGAAAACACATCCCTAGCCTCGTTTCTGCTAATTTGGCCCTGTTTCACTAACTTTTTGCGCCGATTTGGACTTAGAAAAAGTTTCGATTTTGGGAAGAAATAATTTTTTTAAAAACACGGCTATACTTGTAATTTTTCACTCGCACGACACACGATGGACTTAGAATTATTTCACTCTTGCTGCCCTCTTTGGACTTTGAAAAAGCCGGGCACTGTGGGACTTTGAATTAATCACACTGGCAATATTTCACTCGCACGACACATTTAGGATTATTTCGCTCATTCTAGCCTCGCTGGACTTTGAATTTTTCACACATTTTTTCTTTACACCTTTCACTCGCTGTTTCGACCTACAACATTTTTTTTTCACTTGTATGACCTTTTGCACTTCAATTATTTAACCCATTTCACAAACACTTTTTGTGCACTTTTTAGACGTGAAATATCACTCGCATTTAGAGGCACTTTGTCGCTCGCTCTGTTTCGACCTAGAACATTTCCATTTCACTTGTATGACATTTTGCACTTGTGGGCGCATTCATTATTTGCTCTTTTCCGAACTTTGGCACTTTAATCATTTTTTTAGACGTGGAATATCACTCGAATTCAGAGGCACTTTCTCACTCGCAGAAAACTTTCTGCACCTAGCACACGAACACGTTTGAACTCGTCGTGCTTCTGGCGTCTTGTCGTAGTGGAAGAGGCTGGAATCACCTGGCGGGGTCCCAGGCTGGTGTTGTGTGTGTTTTCGGACTGTAGATTTAGTTCTGCGAAGTGGACGTAAGCCAGGCGTGGCTCCTGTGATCCCTGAATTCCCGTTGTTCTCCAGGTGCAGGTTGTCGGCCGGTGCGAGTTCTCCCCATCATGGCGCCTTCGGTAGACTTTGCGGTCCTTGTTCTGAACTGCTGAAAAAGAAAGGAAAACATTGTGAGAGTCCGTACGCTACTAATAAAAATAATCTCATATCTAGGAAGTTCCAGTAATTAGTAATTACATAACTTGGGCAGAGTAGCCACGCCGAATTAGCTTTTGGCGGGAAGAATTTCTCGTTGAAAACAAGGAGAAGCGCAGCCCTCGCGTGCGTCCGGCTTGGCCTCTCTAGCCGTTATGTTTCAAACTGTATGGAAGCGATGCGCAATAACACCAGCGCGATGACTCACGATTACGTCACCCTTGGCTACTTCCTTGCAAGTAGCGTTCACCTCTTGGTCGAGGTCATCCGAGCGAGTTTGCACAATGCTTTCTTACGACCAGTGTGCCAAAGATTAACGTCTATTGCAAGATAAACACGACCGTTTGTTAATTAAAGAAAACTGGGCCCAGGAATCCCCAAACATGATCACTTACTTGGCAATGCGTACCCAGCAACATTACTTTTCCTACGCGGCGCCGAACTTCGAGTTTTGGCTCACCTCCAGACCGCACTCCGCGACGGTCTCTCCGGACCCTCCCTTGGGGGAAACCTTAACTCTTTCGCTCGGAGTTGGACTTTGAAAAATTTTTATCGGAGTGAAAAAAAGTTTTTTCATAAAGGTGAAAAATGCATCATTGGTATTCGTTTAATAAAGGAAGCGCATCCCAAGTTCCGTTTTTGCAAGTTTGTCCCTCTTTCACTAGCGCTTTTTACCGATTTGGACTTAGAAAGAGCTTCGATTTTGGGCAAAAATAACTTTTTTAAAAACACGAAATATACATCACAGGCATTCTTTTGGAAGAAGAAACTCTTCCCAAGACTCGTCTTTGCTAATTTGTCCCTCTCTCGCAAGCGATTTGCACCGCAAGTGGTCGTTCCCCCAGGCTGGACTTTGAAAAATTTCGCTCGGAGTTGGACTTTGAAAAATTTTTATCGGACCGAAAAAAGTTTTTTTGATTAATGTGAAACATGCATCTTTGGTATTCGTTAGATAAGGGAAACGCATCCTAAGTTCCGTTTTTGCTAATTTGTCCTTCTTTCACTGGCGCTTTGCACAGATTTGGACTCAGAAAATTTTTCGACTTTGGAAAAAAAATAATTTTTTTAAAAACACGAAATATACATCACAGGCATTCGTTTAGAAGGGGAAACTCGTCCCAATAATCGTTTATGCTAATTTGTCCCTCTTTCACTGGCGCTTTACACCGATTTGGACGTAGAAAAGGTTTCGATTTTGGTCAAAAATAACTTTTTTAGAAACACGAAATATACATCGCAGGCATTCATTTGGAAGAAGAAACTCTTCCCAAGATTCGTCTTTGCTAATTTGTCCCTCTCTCGCAAGCGGTTTGCACCGCAAGTGGTCGTTCACCCATGCTGGACTTTGAAAAATTTCGCTCGGAGTTGGACTTTGAAAAATTTTTATCAGACCGAAGAAAGTTTTTTGATTAATGTGCAACATGCATCCTTGGTATTCGTTAGATAACGGAAACGCATCCTAAGTTCTGTTTTTGCTAATTAGTCCTTCTTTCACTGGCGCTTTGCACAGATTTGGAGTCAGAAAAATTTTCGATTTTTAGAAAAATTCATTTTTTTAAAAGCACGAAATATACATCACAGGCATGCGCTTAGCAGGGAAAACTCGTCCCAGGAATCGTTTTTGCTAATTTGTCCCTCCTTCACTAGCGGTTTGCACAGAAAGTGAACCTTCCCCCATGCTGGACTTAGAAAAATTTCGCACGGAGTTGGACTTAGAAAAATTTTGATCGAAGTGAAAGAAATGTTTTTTGAAAAAAGTGAAACATGCATCGGTGGCATTCGTTTGATAAGGGAAACACATCCTAAGGTTCGCTTTTGCTAATTTGTCCCCCTTTAAGTGGCAGTTTGCTCCGAAAGTGGTAGTTCTCCCATGTACTAACGCGGCTGGACTTAGAAAATTTTCGCTCGGAGTTGGACTTTAACTTTTTTCGGACCGAAAAAAAGTTTTTTTGAAAAATGTGAAATATGCATCATTGGTGTTCGTTTGATAAAGAAAACACATCCTTAGCCTCGTTCCTGCTAATTTGGCCCTGTTTCATTGACTTTTTGCGCCGATTTGGACTTAGAAAAAGTTTCGATATTTTGCAAAAATAATTTTTTTAAAAACATGAAATATACATCGGAGGCATTCTTTTAGAAAGGGAAACACATCCCAAGAACGAATTTGGCAAATTTCCCCGTTTTTCGATGGCGCGCTGCACCACACCTACAAGACGACAATTCCGGCCCTCGGGCGGCGAGGCCTCAACTGCCGGCATGGTCAAGAGACGAAAGCCCCGGGGACTTAGAAATTTTTCGCTCGGAGTTGGACTTAGAAAAATTTTGATCGAAGTGAAAAAAATGTTTTTTGAAAAAGGTGAAACATGCATCGGTGGCATTCGTTTGATAAGGCAAACACATCCTAAGGTTCGCTTTTGCAAATTTGTCCCCCTTTAAGTAGCACTTTGTTCCGAAAGTGGTAGTTTGCCCATGTACTACGCGGCTGGACTTAGAAAATTTTCGCTCGGAGTTGGACTTTAACTTTTTTTCGGACCGAAAAAAAGTTTTTTTGAAAAATGTGAAATATGCATCATTGGTGTTCGTTTGATAAAGAAAACACATCCTTAGCCTCGTTCCTGCTAATTTGGCCCTGTTTCATTGACTTTTTGCGCCGATTTGGACTTAGAAAAAGTTTCGATATTTTGCAAAAATAATTTTTTTAAAAACATGAAATATACATCGGAGGCATTCTTTTAGAAAGGGAAACACATCCCAAGAACGAATTTGGCAAATTTCCCCGTTTTTCGATGGCGCGTTGCACCACACCTACAAGACGACAATTCCGGCCCTCGGGCGGCGAGGCCTCAACTGCCGGCATGGTCAAGAGACGAAAGCCCCGGGGACTTAGAAATTTTTCGCTCGGAGTTGGACTTAGAAAAATTTTGATCGAAGTGAAAAAAATGTTTTTTGAAAAAGGTGAAACATGCATCGGTGGCATTCGTTTGATAAGGCAAACACATCCTAAGGTTCGCTTTTGCAAATTTGTCCCCCTTTAAGTAGCACTTTGTTCCGAAAGTGGTAGATGGCCCATGTACTACGCGGCTGGACTTAGAAAATTTTCGCTCGGAGTTGGACTTTAACTTTTTTCGGACCGAAAAAAAGTTTTTTTGAAAAATGTGAAATATGCATCATTGGTGTTCGTTTGATAAAGAAAATACATCCTTAGCCTCGTTCCTGCTAATTTGGCCCTGTTTCATTGACTTTTTGCGCCGATTTGGACTTAGAAAAATATGCGATATTTTGCAAAAATAATTTTTTTAAAAACATGAAATATACATCGGAGGCATTCTTTTAGAAAGGGAAACACATCCCAAGAACGAATTTGGCAAATTTCCCCGTTTTTCGATGGCGCGTTGCACCACACCTACAAGACGACAATTCCGGCCCTCGGGCGGCGAGGCCTCAACTGCCGGCATGGTCAAGAGACGAAAGCCCCGGGGACTTAGAAATTTTTCGCTCGGAGTTGGACTTAGAAAAATTTTGATCGAAGTGAAAAAAATGTTTTTTGAAAAAGGTGAAACATGCATCGGTGGCATTCGTTTGATAAGGCAAACACATCCTAAGGTTCGCTTTTGCAAATTTGTCCCCCTTTAAGTAGCACTTTGTTCCGAAAGTGGTAGTTTGCCCATGTACTACGCGGCTGGACTTAGAAAATTTTCGCTCGGAGTTGGACTTTAACTTTTTTCGGACCGAAAAAAAGTTTTTTTGAAAAATGTGAAATATGCATCATTGGTGTTCGTTTGATAAAGAAAACACATCCTTAGCCTCGTTCCTGCTAATTTGGCCCTGTTTCATTGACTTTTTGCGCCGATTTGGACTTAGAAAAAGTTTCGATATTTTGCAAAAATAATTTTTTTAAAAACATGAAATATACATCGGAGGCATTCTTTTAGAAAGGCAAACACATCCTAAGGTTAGCTTTTGCAAATTTGTCCCCCTTTAAGTAGCACTTTGTTCCGAAAGTGGTAGTTTGCCCATGTACTACGCGGCTGGACTTAGAAAATTTTCGCTCGGAGTTGGACTTTAACTTTTTTCGGAGCGAAAAAAAGTTTTTTTGAAAAATGTGAACTATGCATCATTGGTGTTCGTTTGATAAAGAAAACACATCCTTAGCCTCGTTCCTGCTAATTTGGTCCTGTTTCATTGACTTTTTGCGCCGATTTGGACTTAGAAAAAGTTTCGATATTTTGCAAAAATAATTTTTTTAAAAACATGAAATATACATCGGAGGCATTCTTTTAGAAAGGCAAACACATCCTAAGGTTAGCTTTTGCAAATTTGTCCCCCTTTAAGTAGCACTTTGTTCCGAAAGTGGTAGTTTGCCCATGTACTACGCGGCTGGACTTAGAAAATTTTCGCTCGGAGTTGGACTTTAACTTTTTTCGGACCGAAAAAAAGTTTTTTTGAAAAATGTGAAATATGCATCATTGGTGTTCGTTTGATAAAGAAAACACATCCTTAGCCTCGTTCCTGCTAATTTGGCCCTGTTTCATTGACTTTTTGCGCCGATTTGGACTTAGAAAAAGTTTCGATATTTTGCAAAAATAATTTTTTTAAAAACATGAAATATACATCGGAGGCATTCTTTTAGAAAGGGAAACACATCCCAAGAACGAATTTGGCAAATTTCCCCGTTTTTCGATGGCGCGTTGCACCACACCTACAAGACGACAATTCCGACCCTCGGGCGGCGAGGCCTCAACTGCCGGCATGGTCAAGAGACGAAAGCCCCGGGGACTTAGAAATTTTTCGCTCGGAGTTGGACTTAGAAAAATTTTGATCGAAGTGAAAAAAATGTTTTTTGAAAAAGGTGAAACATGCATCGGTGGCATTCGTTTGATAAGGCAAACACATCCTAAGGTTCGCTTTTGCAAATTTGTCCCCCTTTAAGTAGCACTTTGTTCCGAAAGTGGTAGTTTGCCCATGTACTACGCGGCTGGACTTAGAAAATTTTCGCTCGGAGTTGGACTTTAACTTTTTTTCGGACCGAAAAAAAGTTTTTTTGAAAAATGTGAAATATGCATCATTGGTGTTCGTTTGATAAAGAAAACACATCCTTAGCCTCGTTCCTGCTAATTTGGCCCTGTTTCATTGACTTTTTGCGCCGATTTGGACTTAGAAAAAGTTTCGATATTTTGCAAAAATAATTTTTTTAAAAACATGAAATATACATCGGAGGCATTCTTTTAGAAAGGGAAACACATCCCAAGAACGAATTTGGCAAATTTCCCCGTTTTTCGATGGCGCGTTGCACCACACCTACAAGACGACAATTCCGGCCCTCGGGCGGCGAGGCCTCAACTGCCGGCATGGTCAAGAGACGAAAGCCCCGGGGACTTAGAAATTTTTCGCTCGGAGTTGGACTTAGAAAAATTTTGATCGAAGTGAAAAAAATGTTTTTTGAAAAAGGTGAAACATGCATCGGTGGCATTCGTTTGATAAGGCAAACACATCGTAAGGTTCGCTTTTGCAAATTTGTCCCCCTTTAAGTAGCACTTTGTTCCGAAAGTGGTAGTTTGCCCATGTACTACGCGGCTGGACTTAGAAAATTTTCGCTCGGAGTTGGACTTTAACTTTTTTCGGAGCGAAAAAAAGTTTTTTTGAAAAATGTGAACTATGCATCATTGGTGTTCGTTTGATAAAGAAAACACATCCTTAGCCTCGTTCCTGCTAATTTGGTCCTGTTTCATTGACTTTTTGCGCCGATTTGGACTTAGAAAAAGTTTCGATATTTTGCAAAAATAATTTTTTTAAAAACATGAAATATACATCGGAGGCATTCTTTTAGAAAGGCAAACACATCCTAAGGTTAGCTTTTGCAAATTTGTCCCCCTTTAAGTAGCACTTTGTTCCGAAAGTGGTAGTTTGCCCATGTACTACGCGGCTGGACTTAGAAAATTTTCGCTCGGAGTTGGACTTTAACTTTTTTCGGAGCGAAAAAAAGTTTTTTTGAAAAATGTGAAATATGCATCATTGGTGTTCGTTTGATAAAGAAATCACATCCTTAGCCTCGTTCCTGCTAATTTGGTCCTGTTTCAATGACTTTTTGCGCCGATTTGGACTTAGAAAAAGTTTCGATATTTTGCAAAAATAATTTTTTTAAAAACATGAAATATACATCGGAGGCATTCTTTTAGAAAGGGAAAGACATCCCAAGAACGAATTTGGCAAATTTCCCCGTTTTTCGATGGCGCGTTGCACCACACCTACAAGACGACAATTCCGGCCCTCGGGCGGCGAGGCCTCAACTGCCGGCATGGTCAAGAGACGAAAGCCCCGGGGACTTAGAAATTTTTCGCTCGGAGTTGGACTTAGAAAAATTTTGATCGAAGTGAAAAAAATGTTTTTTGAAAAAGGTGAAACATGCATCGGTGGCATTCGTTTGATAAGGCAAACACATCCTAAGGTTCGCTTTTGCAAATTTGTCCCCCTTTAAGTACCACTTTGTTCCGAAAGTGGTAGTTTGCCCATGTACTACGCGGCTGGACTTAGAAAATTTTCGCTCGGAGTTGGACTTTAACTTTTTTCGGAGCGAAAAAAAGTTTTTTTGAAAAATGTGAAATATGCATCATTGGTGTTCGTTTGATAAAGAAAACACATCCTTAGCCTCGTTCCTGCTAATTTGGTCCTGTTTCATTGACTTTTTGCGCCGATTTGGACTTAGAAAAAGTTTCGATATTTTGCAAAAATAATTTTTTTAAAAACATGAAATATACATCGGAGGCATTCTTTTAGAAAGGCAAACACATCCTAAGGTTAGCTTTTGCAAATTTGTCCCCCTTTAAGTAGCACTTTGTTCCGAAAGTGGTAGTTTGCCCATGTACTACGCGGCTGTACTTAGAAAATTTTCGCTCGGAGTTGGACTTTAACTTTTTTCGGAGCGAAAAAAAGTTTTTTTGAAAAATGTGAAATATGCATCATTGGTGTTCGTTTGATAAAGAAAACACATCCTTAGCCTCGTTCCTGCTAATTTGGTCCTGTTTCATTGACTTTTTGCGCCGATTTGGACTTAGAAAAAGTTTCGATATTTTGCAAAAATAATTTTTTTAAAAACATGAAATATACATCGGAGGCATTCTTTTAGAAAGGCAAACACATCCTAAGGTTAGCTTTTGCAAATTTGTCCCCCTTTAAGTAGCACTTTGTTCCGAAAGTGGTAGTTTGCCCATGTACTACGCGGCTGGACTTAGAAAATTTTCGCTCGGAGTTGGACTTAGAAAAATTTTGATCGAAGTGAAAAAAATGTTTTTTGAAAAAGGTGAAACATGCATCGGTGGCATTCGTTTGATAAGGCAAACACATCCTAAGGTTCGCTTTTGCAAATTTGTCCCCCTTTAAGTAGCACATTGTTCCGAAAGTGGTAGTTTGCCCATGTACTACGCGGCTGGACTTAGAAAATTTTCGCTCGGAGTTGGACTTTAACTTTTTTCGGACCGAAAAAAAGTTTTTTTGAAAAATGTGAAATATGCATCATTGGTGTTCGTTTGATAAAGAAAACACATCCTTAGCCTCGTTTTTGCTAATTTGTCCCTGTTTCATTAGGCCGATTGGACTTAGAAAAATATGCGATATTTTGCAAAAATAATTTTTTTAAAAACATGAGATATACATCGGAGGCATTCTTTTAGAAAGGGAAACACATCCCAAGATCGATTTTGGCAAATTTCCCCGTTTTTCGATGGCGCGTTGCACCGAGCCGGGAAAACGACCTTTCCGGCCCTCGGGCGGCGAGGCCTCAACTGCCGGCATGGTTCCGAGGCAAACTCCCGGGGGACTTAGAAAAATTTTTGTCTCCGGAAAAAAATAATTTTTTATTAATATGAAAAGTATATGTACGGCATGCCGTCTTAATGGCAAGACCTTCGTGGTGTGTATCTTTGTAAATTTCGTGTTATATACGGAGATATAAGCAGAGTGTTTTGAGGCCCTGTTTAGATGTGTTACGGCAGCGGCCGGCAGCCTCTCGCCAGCCGCGCTCGCTCCGGCCGGCCGGCCGTGCCGCTCGGGAGGCGTGCAGCATCGTGGTTTGGGGCGTCTAGGCTATATGTAAGAGGGACGGATCTGAAGGTAGAGCTAGGCGCCCTCTCCTAGAATGACTCAAGTAAGGAAGGCAAGGATTTTGACGGTGAATCTAGGTGCCTTACCACTAGTGGTGACTGTATGCGGAGCATAGTGCACCAAGAATTGACGGAAAACATGGTAGTTGTCGCTCCGTGCTATCAACAACTTCACAGCTATGTCGCGGCCCCCTGTCTCACGATAAGGTCATATGCGACACACTGTTATTTTTAAGCGCTGAACTCTCTAGAGTCCGAGTGAATGGTGTTATCTCAAACAGCTCAGAATGGCGGTATCCCGCACATTGTCTGGTAGTTGAGTGTTGAGATGTAAATTTATAACGACACGTAATATCTAGCCCAAGGTATATGCATAACGTGTCGGGCATAGTTTGACATTAGTCAATGCCCTATATGAAGACAAAAGTAATGAAAAATGGTCGGGCCGGATTCGAAAGCGTGTGAAATGTGGACAAGACCTGTGAAGGCTCTGAAAATTGTTTTGCTTGTCAGTTTCCTCGCTGGAGAGTCCGGTAACATTGAAAAATGGTCGAGTCCTTAGGGACAGTTATTTTCCTACTGTTGTAGGTTAATGAATGTATTGGACATAATAAACTTTCCGGGACTTCGGTCCCGGGTTAAGAGCAATCCAGCTCCCTGGTTGATCCTGCCAGTAGTCATATGCTTGTCTCAAAGATTAAGCCATGCATGTCTCAGTGCAAGCCAAATTAAGGTGAAACCGCGAATGGCTCATTAAATCAGTTATGGTTCCTTAGATGATGCACAGTTAC
>JAUKNK010000578.1:0-62087 GCA_030765055.1 Mantis religiosa | reverse complement strand
ACATCCTTAAATAGTCAGTAACTCGCTTCAAATTTACCAAATTCCATTAAATGTATTGGTATTGTCTATCCTCACATGCATTCTGCATATGCTGAGAAAATACCTTGGAGTTCACTCCTGTAATAGGCGATACTGGAGATGGTATCCAAACTTTCGCACAGTGGGAGAGACGTTACCACAGCCTAAATAAAACATGAAACTAATGCATTATCCCCGTAATTATCACTTATCTTTATAGATATTAATTTTTTCCAAAAGCTTATAGCAGCTTGTACTTTAGTATTTTCAGTTTTTACACCTGTAAGACACAGTTTAATGGATTTTGAAAATGTGAAAAGATACTAAATTTACTCAGAAAACGAAATGTATTCATTTCATGAATTTATATTTCCTGTTTTTCAATCATTCAACAGTGCAACTGATTTATGACCTTGCATTGAGTTATGGTTATTTTCGTTATTTAGTTTTACATCAGAATTTCTCTCTCTGTTCTTAACATTTTAAATTCTTTTTATAATACTTTATTGTGTATCAGATCTGTTTTTCTATGTATTCGAGAATATTATGGTGAATTAAGGAAATGGTTAAAATGCTGTCCAGTTATATGATGCAATATGTACTCCACTGCCACAAGTAGTGCATTTTCTTCACATCGACTGGCAATAAGTGCATTCTACAACCAACATGGAACTAATCACGGACATCGAATTCGAAAATTCAGCTGACTTTTTTTTTCTCAAGCAAATATTGAACTATCGTAAAATTTACAAATAGATTATTATCAACCAGAATATCAATTTAAGGTACTCGCATAGGTGTTTTAATGTTTCCACAAGGATAGACTAAATCCAGCAGATTTTGGTTATCGCCACCAAACAAAACGCATGGAAAGCACAATAAAGCATTTTGACTTTAAGAAGCTTTTATTTTTCACGTTAATGTCTAATTTAAATCTTACGCGATTAACCATTAGTATTTTATTCTGTATATCTATACACAGATCAGGAACAGGTCTTGTCATTTAACGATAATATAGAAAATAGGCTATTAAGTTAAAAAATAATTCATTTTAGTATAGTTAAATAAAGATACGAGGTTTGTTCAATAAAGATTGTCATAATTTTTTACGTCCTAATTTTTCACACTAAAATTCAATCTTATTATATTCTGTTAGCTTAATGTGAAACAAACACGCCGTAGTAGTTTTATTTTTGGTACTCCTGGTTCCCGCCTGTGAGAACGAGGCAAGTTCGGTCATGTTTAGTATCGCCTACCGGTGCAATGGAGGTAACATGCAGTTAAAGTTGATGTTAGAGGAAGACCCGGAGTTTCTTTCAAACGTAATCACTGCTGATGAAACTTGGTTACATCATTTTGATCCTGAGAGCAAACACGAGTAGAAAAGTTCACTGAGGAAATCTCCTTCATCACCACCCCCCCCCCCAAAAAAAAGCAAAAGTGGTTGCTTCTGCTGGGAAAGTTCTAGTCATCTCATTCTTTGATATTCATTGAATGGTTTATCAGCATGTTGTACCTGCACACACATCAGTAACTGGATAATACTACAGGGATGTCCTGAAAACATTGCAAGTCCATATCAGGTGCAAAAGACCACATTTCCATGAAGCAGTCTGGATGCTGCACCACGACGGCCGCATATTGCCAATGTTGCTGAATATCTTGCAAAAAACAACGTGAAGTGCATCCCTCACCCTCCCTATAGTCCGGATTTAGCCCCATGTGACTTTTTTCTATTCCCTAACTTGAAGAAACGCTTTCGTGGGAGGCATTATCCATCATCAGAAGCAGTGGTGAAGGCTGCGGAGGTGATTTTGAAGGATCTCTCAAAAAATAGTTTCCAACATGTGTTTGAAGACTGGCAGAAACGCTGGGACAGGTGCATCACATTCAGGGGGGATTATTTTGAAAAGGATGAGTAAGGGTACGTTCTCAAAAAAAATTATGATCATTCTTTATCGAACAGCCCTCGTACATATCACAAAGTATTCTTGTACACTCGAAAGGTTTATTTTCGCCAGAAGAAATTGCAATAAATAAAATCATTAAATTTTAATCGTCTGCTCCTTTGCTTCAATGCAGTTAAAATTAGAAAACAATGATTAAAATTAAATTAATCGTGAATTAAAATTAAGTGAAGTATGAACAAGGGGAAATGAAGAATATGATATTAAAGCACTTAGTTTTCCGCTAATATATACATTGCAAATTTGTGGACTTATTTCTCACTTCTTGATCTAGCATAAAAGTCCTTGTGTACATTCAATTGGCATATGTTGCCAAAATGCCGTTACTGGTACTTACTGACACGAATTTGGCCTAACTTCTCGCCAAACCCTCCCCGCTAATGTATAAATGAACTTGCACAAAGACGTCAATTCTTACCGATCTAGTAGCACGAAACCACAGAATAATAGTGTAATAGTGTTGCGAACTAGAAACTTTTAGTCCCATCCTTCCGTTTCTGTGATTTTCTGTAGTTGCACCTTGAACCATCACTGTATTGGAAGTAGACAATAAAATTTAAAGTCGTATTTCTTACTGTTGGCAGTGCCATAGCACGAGGCACTACCCTCGGAACCACCCTGCATTGGAATAACCGTTTACATAATACCTAATAGAATCAGTGGACAAAACAAATCAGCTTGTAGCTCTCGGAAGCACATATTGTAACAATGGAAGTCTTAAAGGAAGTGGACATCTCTACCCGTTCGCTTCTGGTATCCGGATCTGTCCTCTCTTTCCCCACTTCTGAGCACTGGCAAGTTACGTCTTCATTTTCCCTTGCTCTCGGTTGTTTATGTAAAGAAACGAATCGCTACATGTGAATGAGACACGAATATAAAATGTTGGGCTCCTCACAACACATGGGCGTAAATACTACACATCCAGAAGTTCTCCATTAGCATGCCTCTTTCCAAGTCTCACTCACGCCTCTTTGATGATCCGGCCGATTCTAGTCCTCTTTTTTTACATCAGCACGGTCGGCTGCAGTTGTCAACCGTTATTCTCTCACGGATTTACCTATACAGCAACTTCTCCTTCCACTTCATTTCCTTCACATAAATGTGCGTTTTCTCCGACCCACCTTCTATGAACGATTCTCAAAAGTTTTAATGCTTCACGCCAAATACTGCAGAGGTACAGGCTACTCAAAAAGTATTATATCTATTACTTTCTCTACCCATAAAAAGTAATTAGCGTGGCATTTAAACCAAAAATATATCAAAATTAAACTGGATATACTTTAAGACCTCTTAAATGTTAAAAAAAAAAAACTACAAAATAGCCCGTGCGTGTGTGCTCTCCAACGTTAAGTCATATCGGACGATGAGGAGAACTGATGAACTGATGATCAAATGAGCACAGGGTCCACAGTGCTTAGAGTTACCCAATATTCGTCTTGAAGGATAAGGAAAACTCGAAAAACCTTATCCAGGTAACTCACCCTGACCGAGCTTCGAACTAGGGACCTCTTTAACGTGAGGCAGACACACTACCATCCGCGCTACTGAGGCGGGCGCGTATGTATGTGAATTACATAACTCTGAAACCAAACGTCGAAAAATACCGAACTTCGTACTTAAGCACTACCTTCAGAAATATTCTCAACTTATTCTACCTTTCAAATTGAAAATTTGTCGAAAATTTTCAATTTCTTAGAAATACCTAAGACAACTTTAAAAGCAATTCCATAAGCTTAAGATGCTTTTATGACAAAATAAGTATATGTGTTGAATTTTACAGGAACGCCTCCGCACTCTTCTTTATTCTAAATGAGTTTTGCACAATTCAAACCCCTTACACATTGAAAAAAATATTGCTTCCCAGAAAACTCAGATCTCATTAAAGCATATAAAACGTAACCCATGGAGGAACAGCCCAAAGTGAGCCTGATCAAACCCGACTGTCGGCCTCACGCCCACATACGTAAGGCAGAGGTGGGCGATCATCCAACCGATACGGGGAGGAGATGTGGTCAAGTACCTCGGCATCCTTCACCCGGAAAGTTGGCCGTTAAATCATTTAATGTGTGCAAAATACAAGTTTTTTATGGAAAAATCTCTAAGATATTGTATGCTATAGATTAGCATTTTGAATAAGATGTGTTATTGTTTTTCCTCCATTTATTCTTTTGTTCCTTATTTTTTCTTTTTTTCTGTCTCTCTTTGGTTTGCAAAGTGAAAGGAAAGCCATCGCAAAACGACCAGTTCTTGAAAGATTTGACCGTTGCTTAAGAATATGTATTTTCCTATTCTCGTTGTAGCCTACAAGGAAATGAATGTGTAATAAAAGCACTTCTGTAGCAGAAGATGAAAGAAAGTCTTTTTTAAAGAATATTTATTGAAGAATGGTTATAGAAAACAATGCTAATGTAAATCATCAATTTTTTCCCCAAATCACGAATCTCCTGATCTATTTTGGGGTAGTCGCTTTCTAAAACATAAGATCAGAAATTCAATACACTTAAGAAGAATTTGAGCTGTAGCTGACCTTAAAAATGAGGGACTTCCAATACGATATTAACAAGTTTTCTTCAGACTGGCTTAAATATGCAACCAAGCTCAGGTATCATATCTTCAAGTTTTGTTCAGTTACTTTCATGGTTGTGAAACATGTGAAATTAAAACTTTAAAATCTTGCGTATCCTCCTATAAACAAATCAATGTATAGCACCCACATGGCTTGCTCTATTTCTGTACTTACAGAAGTTTATCTTTCTATCTATGTACATATGTGTGTATATACATGCATACTCTACTCATGTGAGTTAAATAAAGAATATATCACAACATAGTACCCTTCTACACAACAGTTTTCAGTTTTCTTACATAGCAGAAGCAAGACTTCTCTTTTAATCGTCCCCTTACTGCTGACAGTGAGGTTAATATTATTAATTTCCTGTATGAACAATGGGAAACAAATGATGAGCTGACATTACAAATTATTTCCGTTTACTATTATACTACAAAGTAGAGGTAAGGGCCCTTCTCACTTTTCAATATAACGTACTAATTATATATAAATATGTTGTATTTCTGATTGGCATGTGCTGCCAAAGATACCCGTGACAGGTTCCAACTGGCACGGATTTACCTATCCTCCAGCCTCCCCACTTACTGCCAGTGCCCAAATTTAACGTCTACATGTTGTGAATTAGTGTCACACTGAAATGGTGCAAACTATAGAATTGTAATATATGTTGCAAGCTTGCAAATTGTAGCCACTACCTTCTGCTTATGTGGTTTTCTGTTATTAGGCAAGACATAACATTGAGTCTTGGATAATACTGAGCATGACTGCATTCAAAGTGTACAAACAATTTAAAATAGGC
This sequence comes from Mantis religiosa, assembly GCA_030765055.1. Classification (NCBI taxonomy): domain Eukaryota; kingdom Metazoa; phylum Arthropoda; class Insecta; order Mantodea; family Mantidae; genus Mantis; species Mantis religiosa. The sequence continues at coordinate 56,734 of JAUKNK010000578.1, read as the reverse complement.
ATATGTTCCTTTTATTAAGGTAGTGCCATTGCGCGGAGGACCTGCAGCTGACTATTTCTGAATTATATCTGGATATAGGCACACAATTTCAGAACCTTAATTACAATTTTAAGACTTAAAAGCATATATCTATTATTATTATTATTATTATTATTATTATTATTATTATTATTATTATTATTATTATTATTATTATTATTATTATTATTATTATTATTATTATTTTATTATTATTATTATTATTATTATTATTATTATTATTATTATTATTATTATTATTATTATTATTATTATTATTATTATTATTATTATTATTATTATTATTATTATTATTATTATTATTATTATTATTATTATTATTATTATTATTATTATTATTATTATTATTATTATTATTATTATTATTATTATTATTATTATTATTATTATTATTATTATTATTATTATTATTATTATTATTATTATTATTATTATTATTATTATCATCTCCCATTCTCGTCAATGCTGACGTTAAGAGACACTTGGGTTCCCTCAGAGCGAGGGAGCCAAAGCATCTGACCTGAGAGATGAAATCAGAGTTGAGGGGTCGGCCCAACGCCAGAGATGAATGTATGATGGTGGGGAAACCGGAGGACCCGGAGGAAATCCACCCTAGCGCCATGTTGTCCTCCATAAATCCCACTGCGGTCACCTGGGTGAGAGCCAAGCGGTCTAACCACTCAGCCATGGCACGGCCATATATTATTATTACTATTATTGTTATCGGTATTATTATTGTTATTATTGTTATTAAAGATGTTTACATGACATACAAAATTTATATCTTGAATTTTCTGAGAAAAGTCTTTAAATTTCTTTTCATTCGGAAGAAATTTTATATAACCTTGCATAACTGTTAAACGTTAAACGAAAAATGAAAAGATGCTATATAATAAATACAGATCTATTTAAATTACACAATTTATTTCAAATAAAGATTTATATGACCATTTCTGCGATATTTGGTGTTAAAGTTATAATTCTTTAATATGTATTCCTTTAAAGTACTGTCGATATTCAGTTGTTTCTCGAGATTACACAGAAAGAATAATGAAAATTTGAAGTCAGCATATAGCGGTCAGTTCTTTAAAATTTGACAATCGATATTTTCTTTATATGTGTAACGAAATGCATAATGTAGCTATTTCCGTAAAATTTACTTCCATTAAAATGAAGTGGATAGAAAAATACTCTTCCGTAAAAATAATTGGTATACTTAGGTGATAGTAAAGAAAGTGATATGAATGCTCAAAGAGCTCATTAAACCACCACTTTCACTCCTACAGCATGCGCGCGTACACTGTGAGTGAAACAGCAGATCACGTTCACGTCGTTTTTCCCTTCTTGATTCTATCAGTTGTTAATTTTCGACTTCCCCAAGAGAGCTGTTCCATATTTGTCACTTTCCGAGATTCCAACGCGGATGGGAGCTACATGTAAATGAAGATGACGGAGAAGAAACACGATCCCCTTCCTCTCATCTCACTTATCCCTGGAGAGACATTAAGGCAGGTTATATCCCACTCAATGCGGCCAATCATCCACTGTTTTCATTTCTCTCATCTAGTGCAGTAAATGGGAGAACAGCTCGTTTACTAGGTACTTGAATATTGTATGCGCTCGAGGGAACGAAAGGCAGTTTCTCATGCCTAACTATGACTGGAGATGATTTAACGATTTTAAATTTTCTGTGATTGTGAAGAATGACATCATTTGGGTTTACAACTGATGCAGCAGCTGAACACAAACAAAACAAAATACAAAGAAAGTTATAACCAGACAACTTTCGCAAGCAGCATTTTATATTTCTATGCAGAGAATTTTGCCCAAGGTTGCATCCCATGCACTTTATTCACAAATAAAAAAAAAACGGTAAAGGGTAGACAATGAAGAGGGACATCTAGCGCAAATGTGCGTACATACGGCTAACCATCAGGAAGGGAGGGATGAAGCAGCCCACCGGGTAGTAGACAAACAGACCACAAGGACGTGAGGAAGTGTGTAAATTCAACCCAGCACCAGGACGCACTGTGCACCCACCAATACTCAGGATCGACAAGCTCCTCCCACGTGATGACCACTACACAACGCCGAGAACAGCTTGTACAATGTGCAAGTGTCTGCGCCAGCTGCCTAGGAGCAGCAAAACCATTAGCCTGAAAACACAGCTAAAAGATGGTAAGGAAATGGAAGAAAGTGAAATTATGGGGGGCGTTATAGTTTGTATCCAGCACTACCCAAGTGACAAGAAGAAGTCATTAGAGACTAACTCGAAACCGCGACCTCCCGAATGAAAGGCTTACATGTTACCGCAGTGCCATTTCGTTTTCCACTCCCTACTCGCTGCTGTATAACTATTCTTATGAATAGCTCACCCTTCTCTCTGTTTCATGTTAACCGAGATAAGCATTTATACAAATGGTTTTATTCCATAATTCCTTGCGGATACAATGGGAATGTAGGAGTACAGCAGACTTACGTGATAGTCAAATCTTTTAAAAGCTGATCTCTATGTAATGGTATTGAAATTCCATTCTCTTTGCTCCGTCAGAATAATAATAATAATAATAATAATAATAATAATAATAATAATAATAATAATAATAATAATAATAATAATAATAATAATAATAATAATAATAATAATAATAATAATAATAATAATAATAATAATAATAATAATAATAATAATAATAATAATAATAATAATAATAATAATAATAATAATAATAATAATAATAATAATAATAATAATAATAATAATAATAATAATAATAATAATAATAATAATAATAATAATAATAATAATAATAATAATAATAATAATAATAATAATAATAATAATAATAATAATAATAATAATAATAATAATAATAATAATAATAATAATAATAATAATAAAAATAATAATAATAATAAAAATAATAATAATAATAATAAAAATAATAATAATAATAATAAAAATAATAATAATAATAATAATAATAATAATAATAATAATAATAATAATAATAATAATAATAATAATAATAATAATAATAATAATAATAATAATAATAATAATAATAATAATAATAATAATAATAATAATAATAATAATAATAATAATAATAATAATAATAATAATAATAATAATAATAATAATAATAATAATAATAATAATAATAATAATAATAATAATAATAATAATAATAATAATAATAATAATAATAATAATAATAATAATAATAATAATAATAATAATAATAATAATAATAATAATAATAATAATAATAATAATAATAATAATAATAATAATAATAATAATAATAATAATAATAATAATAATAATAATATCTATCCATTTGATAAAATTATAAATTCTGGAAAGTTCAAACTAACAATAAGGAATATCTTGGAAATAGCTAACTACACAAAAAATATATTTAAGATAAATTGTTCGCTTTATTAGGGTTTTTGTATAGCAAGACTTTGTGAACCTCTTACAGTTCACCAGCTATGAAAAAGTCACTCAGAATAAAATTTTCTTCAGAGGATTTCCGTAGAAAATTCAAGGTACATACCTCACTTGTCATGAAAATATCTTACACATGGTAATTTAATCAAAATTTTGCAACCATATTTGAAAAAATAGCCGAAACATGTTCAATGTAAAGGGAGCTTGGGATGGGGGATTTTTGAAAACCTTCTTGTCGCATCGTTAGTACAAGCTGTACTTAAATACCAAGTTGGTATTTAATAGACAATGTTACATTATTTACGGGATTCGCGTCTTACACGCGCAGACACAGAGAACTGATTCTAACTTTTATCTTTCATTCGGGCAGTCTCAAAACGTGTATTTCTTGTAAAATATTAGTATGGAAGTTTTGGGTAGAAAGCAATACTTGCTTTGTTTACGCTAATTACTTCTGTTGTAAAGAAACTAAAAGATAAATTATTTTAAAAGTCTAATGAATGGATATGTTAGGTGTTTGGCCCTCGTAAGTGCTGGTCAATAATGATTAATATATTATTTGGAACGATTCTTTTTAATAATAGGCCAGTTGCATCCATTTAATTACTAATGGCAGGTATGTACTTCTGTGCACAAAGAAGAATTAAAATGTTTAAGACCAGCAGATAATAAAAAATGGGATACGTATGTTTTACTAGTATTTGAAGAGAAGAAAATATCTGGGCCCGCGTCCATAGCGTAGATGGTAGCGTGTCTGCCTCACGTTCAAGAGGTTTCGAGCTTGAATCTCGGTCAGGGTGAGTTACCTGGATAAGGCTTTTCCGGGATTTTCCCTTATCCTGAAAGACGAATGTCGAGTAACTCTAAGCTCTATGGACCTTGGATTCATTTGAGCACTATTTCACCCATTTGTTTCATCGTCCGATATGACTTAACGATGAAGGGCGTAAATTATATAAAAAAAGAAGAAAATGTTATCAGCACAATTTTAAATCATTTTCATTCCATTATTCCTGTTAATATCAGCCTCTTGATGTCAACTGAATAGCTATCCTGACGAAAACGTGACATCCCTAAACGATCAAGTAGGTTCCTTACTGAGGAAAGTTGGTGTGCTGACCCCTATCACGCCATCCTGCGCTCCTTGGTAGCTATATGGCTGGAATACGGAGAGGCCTGGTAGCCTTTACATAGGCGAGAGGCGAGAGGCGCAAGGGAGCGTCTATTTGCCTCAGTATACGTGTCATACCAGAATTTTTCGAGAAATAGTGTGAAATGTAGCATATGCATATCCATTACAATTTTCTAAATTTTATTATAAAATAAGCACTATAAAAATGACGATAACTTCAGTTAAAGTCATATCGACCACAGTTGAGGATAGCGGCTTCATCCTTTCAGCATGCTGAATTGTATAAAGATGTGTCCGCATATCAACTCGACCGTTAGATTTTATAATTTCCAAAGTTTATTTTAATAGACCATTAATATAAATGAGAATTAAAATGCGTAAAGCGGCTTTTTTTATTTACCTCCTCCAAAATTAGGTCATATCGGAAGATGGTCCAATGACTGTTCCTTGTGGAACGGTATATTAAAGTTTTGAACATCACTGAATTCTATCGCACAGGTAGGATTTAAGTAACTTCCTAATATTCTACTAGATTAATATTCTAATATTCCACTAGATCCTAAGCTTTTAACTTTAGTACAACGTCACAATTAACCGTATCGAAGGCCCTTTTTAGATAGAGGAATACACGTTACATTTATTCCTAACATCGATCTGGGAAACAATTGGTTGCGTCACACAGGAAAAGCATCATCAATGCAATAGTTACTTCGGAAGCCAAACTTATTGCAAGTTAAAAATATTTTTCTATTAGCCAAATGAAGTTTAATATAGTTTTCCAAGAGTTTAACAACACAGGAATATACAGATATAACTTGTTTTCATTATAGATTACAACAGGCTCATTTGAACCATATCTCAAATCATGGCAATCTTTATTTCCGAGCCAGTAGGTATCATCTCAAATTGGCAGCCTTTTATGTTTGTTTCTTCAACAGTGCAACATTTCTTCGTTACCTCAGTCTACTCAAAGATGAAAGAAGGAAACCTTAATCATACAAACTTACGATCTGAATTTTTCTGCGTGTTTATGTCTATATATACATAAATGCTAGCCTTAGTATCTGGATTTTTCCTCATTGAATGTTCTAGTCTCTTTCATCTTTGCCCCTCCTCTCTCTATATCTCGCTCACGCTCTCACTCACTCTTTCAGAAGTTGCTGTTTTCGATGGTCATACTCTCGCAGATACACGCGTGTACCCAAATAAAGGCTGCGAAACAATAATGTAAAAAGCATTTAAATACACCCTTTCAAAATTAAGTTCAAAAATATTTAAATAAATATTTGATCACGTCTGTGAAGATGTCAGCAGGCCTTGCCTGTGTGAGCACATGCTGGCTTCCTTAACTAGTCTCCTGTGTTAGCGCCTTTGGCCGACCCTTTGGAACAAATGACCCGTGCATCAACGATCCAAGCAATTAAACCTTTAAGTGCCCTCCCCCTAGTTCTAGAAATTCACTTGGCGGTTTGAGAAGCCGCCCCCTCGATGCGGGACTAGATAACCGGCTGTTGTAATGTCATTAAATTAAACTTTTCTGTATTGCCACGCAACTTTCTCGATAAATTATATCCTTATAGTTGATCTACAAATTATTATTCATGCGTAACCCTGAGTTTCTATATTTGACAGAAACTATCTGAATATGAGATAGTACAAGACACATACAGAGGAGAATGAAACGGCTGATTTCTACGGGGGAGCAGGGGGCGGGAGAATGAATGTATGTGTTGACGCTGACTAGCCTACATTACATGGCTGATGAAAAATGCAAGACATAATCTGAAAAATGTTATTGCTTGAATTGTTGGTAAACATAAAACAATCTGGATATACCTCTCAAATGTCTAATCGCACTAAAGAATTCTGCATTTTCAAATGTACCTGCATATTTACATCCTGTAGATCTATTATAGTAGGTACAAGAAATACTTCATTCAACTTAAAAAGTCGATGGATTTCGTTAGAAATGCATGTTTTTGGATCCTCTGAATAAAACACAAAGGAGAAGGAAAGAATTAAAAAAGAGGATGGAAAGAAAGAAGAAAAGAAAGAAAAAAGAAAGAAGGGAGAGAGGCAGAGAAATAAAGAAGGAAGGAAAGAAAGAAAAGAAAAGAAAAAAGGAAAGAAGGAAAGAAGGAAAGAAAGAAGGAAAGAAGGAAAGAAAGAAAGAAAGAAAGAAAGAAAGAAAGAAAGAAAGAAAGAAAGAAAGAAAGAAAGAAAGAAAGAAAGAAAGAAAGAAAGAAAGAAAGAAAGAAAGAAAGAAAGAAAGAAAGAAAGAAAGAAAGAAAGAAAGAAAGAAAGAAAGAAAGAAAGAAAGAAAGAAAGAAAGAAAGAAAGAAAGAAAGAAAGAAAGAAAGAAAGAAAGAAAGAAAGAAAGAAAGAAAGAAAGAAAGAAAGAAAGAAAGAAAGAAAGAAGGAAGGAAGGAAGGAAAGAAAGAAAGAAAGAGAGAGAGAGAGAGGAAGGAAGGAAGGAAGGAAGGAAGGAAGGAAGGAAGGAAGGAAGGAAGGAAGGAAGGAAGGAAGGAAGGAAGGAAGGAAGGAAGGAAGGAAGGAAGGAAGGAAGGAAGGAAGGAAGGAAGGAAGGAAGGAAGGAAGGAAGGAAGGAAGGAAGGAAGGAAGGAAGGAAGGAAGGAAGGAAGGAAGGAAGGAAGGAAGGAAGGAAGGAAGGAAGGAAGGAAGGAAGGAAGGAAGGAAGAAAGAAAGAAAGAAAGAAAGAAAGAAAGAAAGAAATTTAACTTAAACTGTCACGCACCTTTAAAAGATAGAGAAATTATTTAATTACAATCAAAGGTTCTATGGGTAAACATGAATAAAATGTACAAGAAAGAAATACTTAATTTCCCCCAAAACTGTGTCTTGATATTTCAGCAAAATGTGTATTTAAAAAATCTTTGAATCAAAAAATAAGTTGTACAAAGAGCATAAATGAACCTCCGACAACAGCTCTATTCGTTTTATTTTCTAGCACTCTGAGCAGATACGCACATGATAAAACCGAAGGAATCAAACACCGCTAAATGCCAGCACGCAGCACAATTCATAAAAATATAATACCTGCCTTCCGGTGAATTATAAAATGGACAGTCGTCTAAATATGTTGTTACAATGGCACAAGGAATTTCATTTCTATATACTCAACATCTTAGTTGTTGGCAATTGGTCTCAACAAAGCCACATCCTCGAGATATGAAGAGCAGTAATTACTTATAGATGGGGCAATGTGGTCAGCGACAGTTGTTCATCTTTCTTTAATAATTCCTCCTTCCCAGATGATATTCTTATGTAATTGTCATATTCATGCCAATTGCAGACTTAGCCAGAGGCTACTTTTATGAAGGATAAAGGACAATTTTATTGTTTGCTTTATGTATTACTTCGCAATTTGAGGTTTTGTTACACTTCATCCCCCTGGTCTATTCGAGTTCAAAGAATATTGTATGTACAACAAAGTTCTGCTCAGGTTCGTTCCTACTTCCTGCTATTTATTCCATTGCAAATAGACGGACTGTTCATTGTAGTACCTGCCCAATCGCTGGAACACTCAGATTTATCATCCCCCGGGGGATGAGGGAGGGGGTAAAACCGACTGAGCTTAACAAATGTCTATCCTATATGTAGATGTCATTAGTGACAAGTTATACAGAAACTACTGCCAAATAATTCCGTGTGTATTTGAAACCACACCAACACAAAACGTCTGTTAATATACTAAAATTAGATAAACTTTAAAAATTCATATTTTCCGCAGCAAAAACAACCTTTTGCATGGTGTGTAAAGCCATTTGCGACTAATGCTAAGTTTGCTGTCTCACCGTAGATAAACCATCATCACAAATACATTTTTATAGGATGAATATACACGTCTTCTTTATACAATGATTTCCTGTCCAGTAACTTGATTATCAAAAAGGAACAATTGTTTTCTTAATTATACAAATCAATTATTACAATTTATCATATATTATTTTACAAAATAACCTCAGAACGTATTAACATTAAAGCGGATAAGTAGCCTAATTGAGGTGTCATTTTTACATTAAAATTCCATTTAGCTATATTAAATATTTACTGAAAAACAGATATTTCTGTCAGGCAATGTTGTTTAGAGAAAAAGCTGTTCAAAATAAAAATGAACAAAGAATCTCACGTTAATTAAAAAAGTAAAAATTACACTTCTTGGGCATACGGAAGCTAACATGTTTAAAAGTAGCACAATTATAGAGCAGTTTCGTTCTAAGAGATGCGTTAAAATATACCTTATACCCAACAAACAAACAAACAAAAAATAGAATTACCATTTTCTTTTAAGTTGTGCAGTATTTACAATAGAAAATAATGTTGCAGATATATTTCAATAGTGTTCAAGATCTTCTCGGGAAACAAGTCAGGTGAAAAGACGATTAGAAATCGATGTCTCGGGGGGCGTACATCCCTCCCATCATCAGGATATTATTATTGGGTAGTGTTTTGTCTTTGTTGATATTTTTGTTATATCTATTTTGTGGTTATAAAATTTCTTAAAAACATCCTGATGATGGGAGCGATGTACGCTCCCGAAACATCGATTTCTAATCGTCTTTTCACCTGACTTGTTTCCCGAGAAGATCTTGTAAATATTCGTCTCCAGGAAAGCTTCAGCATTTATTTTCCATTTCAATAACATTTAAAATATAAGTACTGTGGCCATAGTGAACTAAAGAGGAAATTCCAATATATAAAACCACGAAAACTAAGCATATTCTTCAACATTTTCACCATTTGGTGCTCCTTAATTATTTATAGCTTTCTCTAAACTAACTGCATTTTTACATCCAAAAATTATATTGAGATTTTACACGAAAAGTTTATCTTGAGAACTCAAAAACAAAAAAACAAAAAATATTTTCAAGCAATATGTTTGCACATATGTACACGTTGGCAGCTGTAAATGGCATATTTCAAAGAAAACCCAGATGTATACCTAATTTTTGCCCGCCTCGGTAGCGTAGATGGTAGCGATTCTGCCTCACGTTGAAGAGATCCCGAGTTCGAATCTCGGTCAGGGTGAGTTACCTGGATAAGGCTTTTCCGGGGTTTTCCCTTATCCTGTAAGATGAATGTTGGGTAAATCTAAGCTCTATGGAATCTGGGCTCATTTGAGCTTCATTTTACCGAATCTATTCATCGTCCGATATGACTTAACGTTGGAGGACGTAAATTACAAAAAAAGATGGGTGTATGTATGTATCTATGTATATATATGAACTTGAAGGCAAACTATATGACAAAAGTTGCCTAAAAATATCCTTTTAATACTTTTTGTAGTCCTACAAGATGGAATTTCTTATTTAAATTTATATAAACACTTCTTTTACAATAATGGATTAGGCTAATCCACCCGTTTCCTAGGTTTTGCAATTGGCCTCTGTCCTCTTGGTTTATATTCTATTGTATTATATTTCATTCAGAATAGGAGAATACAGTAGGCTTTAAGCAATGTTCAAATCTTTGCAGAACTAATCGCTGTGTGATGGATTTGACATTCCATTACATTTACACGGCTAGGACATAAATATACAAAAACAGGTTCTTGTTTGAGAAGTATATAAAAATTCAAACCATTAACCAGGAAAATCAGGAAAATCATTATGTCCAATAACAAAGAATATCTATATGACGAAAATTCTATGCTTTAACGGAATCTACTTGTCTACTTGTGTGTGTGTGTGTGTGTGTGTGTGTGTGTGTGTGTGTGTGTGTGTGTGTGTGTGTGTGTGTGTGTGTGTGTGTGTGTGTGTGTGTGTGTGTGTGTGTGTGTGTGTGTGTGTGTGTGTGTGTGTGTGTGTAGTAAGATTTTGTCTATCTCTTATGGCTTACCAGTTATAAAGCTGTCGTCAGAATGACCGTGAGAGATGGCTCAGGCGGTTTCGTCTCTGGCCGACATTTGGAAGTCCGGGTTCGATTCCCGTGGCCGACCTACCTAACATAAGATTTTCAGGGGTTTTCCCGGATCGACAGGTGCATGCTGGGTAGGTTAATTACATCCCCCGAATTTTCTGTCCCTCCATTTCATCTCCATTATAATTTCACATCATCTTTCATCTGATGGTATCTTTCAGGGTAGAGTGTCGGCGGGAGTCTTGGCGCTGTCGTGACTCCTTGGAACGGTCGTCCTCTGTCACCTCTCTCCTTATCCTTCCTACCAGAGATGCCCCACTTGGGATTTATATACCATAAACAACAGGTTTCGGTGCCGAATCCCCTCCGTAGTAATCTTAATCCTAATCGTAAACACTTCCTCCTACGGTCTCCGTTGTCCGAACTCGGTCTGGTGGAGCCGTTTCTGGACCACAGTAGGGTGGGATTTCATCTCGAGGTCTACCCGAAAGTCAGAAGACTCCGGCCTCTATCAACCCGAGAGCGATGGGAAATTCCGGGGCTCTTTCCATGGGGCAATACATTGAGTCTAAAAAGTCTTCCCGTCGACGTCAAGACGGGGGGAAGTGGATACACAACTTACGCGCGTCAACCCCGAAGGAAAGACTACCTAATAACCTCGGTAAGGCGGCCTGGTGATTTAACACACCTTCTACTAGCTCTGCAGACCAGTACCCGGGACTTCTTAGGCAACCCTCTGCCCCCTCCGGGCGGCCGAGGCCTGGCCGGAGGAACCCGATCTCCCGCGCGTGTCGGGAACACACTCCCTCCTCGAGTCCAACCCAATCCGAACAACTCTCATTCGGGTGAGGCTCGAATTTTCGGCCCGAGGTTCCTCTTGGTAACGTCAGAGGTACAATGTGTGCTAGGGGTCCGCAGCGCTTGCACCACGGCAGCTGAAGGGGACGGGCCCTCCCCTACCGGCAGTAGGGTGGGATGCCAGTTGAACAGGCCTGCCGGGTAGTTTTCAACTGGTAAAGTGTATGGACCCTGCCCTCTGTACTGCTGTTGTTCCTTGGGACGGTGTGTGGACCCCTGTGCCTTATCGCCTCCGTAGTGTAGTCCAGTCCAGTTATCAGAATGAAGAAGACTTCAGAGGTTATTCCCAGAAAATTCAAACTATACATTTCAACCATTATAGAAAAATATTTTAAGCACGTGATATTTTAATCAAAATCGTTACAGTCATTTTTAAGGAAGTTAAAATTTTCAAAAATGTTTCTATGTAAAGAGTAGTTTGGAATTGGAACATTTAACGTCGAATCTTTGTAAAATGCTTAACCAACTTTTAGTTTTTGAATGGTGTTTTTCACAAAGGATGGACAAAGGTCTTTTTCTAATTATTTTTCTCTTTCTTTGTTCAGTGGACCACAAAACTTATATTTCTTATTAAATCTCTGTATCGATTGCAACGTTTTCTCTACCTCCTATCTGATGCGGTAACATTTAAGAAGCAGCAATAACTACTATGATTTGTGATATGTTGAGTATTGGTAGTTTTGAGAATCTGCATGCGGTCGATCTGTAAATGTGAACGGTTGAGGTTGCAAGGTCAGGGGACTCGGTCACGTACTCGGGACTACGCCCATCCTCACAGATAAAACCCAATATTTAAAAACAAACCGAACAGAGAGAGAGAAAGAACGGTTCACACTGGTTCGACATTCTCCTCACAAAACGTGAGTTAAACACCCAACATCGGACACTAAACTCGCTCCTTGATATCAGTGGTGGATTTTAGCTACCAGACGGATCAATTAGAGGTAGGCGTGAGTTTTATTTATTGGAAGCGAGTGCTATCTCTGTCTCTCGGATGCTACAAAATAAAAGCAACAAACAACCTGAGAACAGTGGCGGCTTGTAAGCCTTTATACGCAGAATGCACTAGTGCACTAGAACTATCATTTGCCGATTTTGCTTTGTGCTCAGAATGAGTTATTAGATATTATATTATAAAAACAAGTAAACAACTCTAACTTCAGCAAAATAATAAATAAAAGTGCAAAATTTAATGTAAGGAGGTGCGTGGCACTCGCATGAATTTCTTTACTCACTCTTGATATGGGGTTGCCAACTCTCCTGGATTATACGAAACTTCTTTATTTCGCGATTTTTTTTTCAGCTAACTCCCATCTCCCGTTTTCATTTAGCTCGAAACTACCGTAGGTATTATAGAAAATTACACTAGGTTGTTACTTAAAACTGCCGCGCATTTCTTAAAAGCATTACTTACTGTCATTTTGTGTACCATTGATTTAATAGGAACAAAAAACGAATCGATATTCTATTGTAATATCGATAGCATGACTTAATCAAAATGCGACCATGTAACTTGCATTTGTATGTTTGACAAAAAACAGGTGGAAAAAGTTACTGTACTTAAATAAATTGAACAAATTTATGGTTATGTTTGATTCACGTAACAGGGTAAGAAATTTTTTGCTGATAAAATGGTTTATTTCAACTTGTATCCGTGGTTCATGCTTAGGGATAAATTCAGAATAAGATAATTTACAGGGGAAGAAACTACAATATTTATACTATCGTCTCTTTACCTGTATGCTGTGTATGCTGTTTACTCAGTCAGTACCAATGGAATTACTGAATACGACCCAGAATTTAGACATAATATATCAAAAGCTTGGAGGCTCTTTGATAGAAACAAATGTTAAAAAGGAGTTCTATGTGCATTTTGGATTGGATTGGATTGGATTGGATTATGCTACTAAGGCTATTTGACACTGCGACCAGTTTAACTATTGTACCTAAGCCCCAAGTACGGCATCCCCATGAGGAAGGATGAGGCGAGGGGAGACATAGTGCGGCCCAAGAAGGCACAATAGTACAGAGGGCAGGGTGCCTACAATTGACCTGCATACTCGCCTTTATGAAGCAGAGCAACATAAGTTTAAAGAAAAATATACATCTTACTTAAAATAGTCAATATGGTTTACAAGCCAAGCATCTTACACGTATTCAAAACAACATATTCTACGTACTTTCACTTTACTTTAAAACGTCGATTTTTATTAAAATATAAGTTTAACTCAGTAGTATTTTCTAGTAGAATTATGTGTAAAGTGTTCTTTATATGGATTCTATTTTAGCTGGAGCTAATACAACCCAAAAATTAATAATGCGATAAGTTTCGAAAGTTAATATGACCATGTGCAGTCCTCGCTAAAATATTGTCAAATGTTTGACATTCGATTATTCGAAATATTTAAAGCATTGCGTTTAGAATACTTTTAAATGCATTCTTCAAGTTTTTAAGAGTTGCGGCTTGAATAAATATTCTTGATAATATAAAGTTAGTTTTTCCCTATGCCCCTGTTCACAATAGGATATAAATGTTGGTGATAGTATTATATCCATTTAATATACTTTTATTCATTTCTATCAATAAGTTGTAGAATTCATATGACATGATAATGAGTTCAGACTCATTGGAGAAGTGCCGGCAAGACGCATCGGAGGACTGGCTCACAGCGTATCCTATTGCCGGCCAGCGGCCCGCTCGATTCCCCTGCATAATCTTTCGGCCAGAGAATGGATCCTAATATAAACAATGCGCTTTAAAACTTGGTGGAACTTCCGACCTTGCTCAACTGTTTGCTTTCGGGATTGCTACCGCCCTCTATTATGTTATACAATGTTGCCCATCACTACATTAGGCATTAAATGTGCTAAATCCAGAAATGGTGAAAAATTACTATGAACTATATTCTATTACAAAAATTCCTGCGTGACAACTGGAATCAAGTAACAGACTGTAACGAGAAGTGGTGATATCGTTTGAATCAATCGTTTTCCATTGTAATCCGTCTGTCAATTTGTCACAAATCGTTCATAGAGGCAGCAGTTAACTATATCCAATGTTAACCGGCAATAAACAATACCAGTTAATGCTATGATCTTAAACAGAAATTAATTATAAAATTTAGGCATAGGCAAAATAATTACTGGCATTATTGACCGACTTATTTAAAGTGAAAATGGGTGATAATATATTTGGTGTTTTAATTCGCTTGACAGATGTGCTGTGACAGTGACACGTGTATTTGTTTACTCTAGGACCCTTTCTTGAATCTGGTTGGAGAATATTCATACGGGTGAAAAATTGCAAAATTCGGTGTCAGTTATATCCAAAGGAGTACCTCATAGTCAGTCAATTAAGTAATAATAATAATAATAATAATAATGATAATAATAATAATAATAATAATAATAATAATAATAATAATAATAATAATAATAATAATAATAATAATAATAATAATAATAATAATAATAATAATAATAATAATAATAATAATAATAATAATAATAATAATAATAATAATAATAATAATAATAATAATAATAATAATAATAATAATAATAATAATAATAATAATAATAATAATAATAATAATAATAATAATAATAATAATGATAATGATAATGATAATGATAATGATAATGATAATGATAATGATAATGATAATGATAATGATAATGATAATGATAATGATAATGATAATGATAATGATAATGATAATGATAATGATAATGATAATGATAATGATAATGATAATGATAATGATAATGATAATGATAATGATAATGATAATGATAATGATAATGATAATGATAATGATAATGATAATGATAATGATAATGATAATGATAATGATAATGATAATGATAATGATAATGATAATGATAATGATAATGATAATGATAATGATAATGATAATGATAATGATAATGATAATGATAATGATAATAATAATAATAATAATAATAATAATAATAATAATAATAATAATAATAATAATAATAATAATAATAATAATAATAATAATAATAATAATAATAATAATAATAATAATAATAATAATAATAATAATAATAATAATAATAATAATAATAATAATAATAATAATAATAATAATAATAATAATAATAATAATAATAATAATAATAATAATAATAATAATAATAATATGTAGTTAAAGTTATGATTTATGTTTTAAAAAACAATTCCTTGCATGAACATTGTATCTCTTTGGTAGTAATAATATCACCTTCTTTGTTGCATGATTACCTCACAACTTCATAGCTTACTTTCCTTTGAATTTTGACCGAACGGAGTTGCCTGAAGGATTTTCCAGAATTTTTGGTTACATTGTCAAGGCAAACGATCAGTAACTTTCAGATACATAATAATGTGTTTAACCATTTGGCATACAATGCAATAGGTTTCGTCAGCAGGTCATTAAAATGAATCTACATTTAAGTACTCTTGTAGTGTATAAAAGTTAAGTAGCTCAATGCTACTTTTTAACTTTAGTTTTAAAAGAATTTGGATTTAAAAGTTGTCTTAGATTTAAAGGTAATTTATTGTATAATTTCACTCCAAGATACAGATGAGGATCCAGAGATTTCTGTAAGCGAAATTTAGGAGGTACCATATTATTTCAACCCCTAATATCATGAGCATTTATATTAGAAAAAAGTGCCTCATCTGTCTTTTGAAGATGAATGAAGTTTAAACATGCAAATACATACAGAGATGCTACAGTTAAAAGACCAAATTCTTTAAAGATAGGTCCAAAGTGTTGGCGAGAATCACAATTTTTTATTATTCTAAGAGCCTTCTTCTGGCGCAAAAATACCTGGTTGGCTTCTCCACTGCTACCCAATAGCAAAATGCCATAATTCAAGTGACAGTGAAATAAACTATAGTAAACACTTAATAAAATATTAGTGGAGACACACATTTTAAGTCTTCTTAAGAGAAATAAAACATTTGACAACTTCTTGCATATTTCTGTTACGTGAATTTCCAACAAAGCTTGTTGTCCAACCATATTCCAAGTAGTTTAACCCTCTGCTCATGACTCTGTTTATCTTTTAAACTAAACAAAATATTTTGTGTTTTTTCTTTGTTAATATGCAGACCATTTCCCCCAAACCAGTCAGACAGCTGATCCAAAGTATTCGACCAATTGAAGATACTTGCAGAAAGAGCATTAAGAATTGTGGTATCATCTGCATAAGAGATAACTTTACCAGGAGTAGCTATTTATTTATTGCTATTTATTCAAATTAAGAAGACAGACGTAAAACAGGAGACGCAAGTTGCATTCTGAGCTAAAAAGTAAGTTTCATTCTGTGTTTATTTGATGGGTACGTAAGCTTTATATATAAGGGATGCTCTTCTGCAAATTTCCATAGTTTTATTGAATAGGCACAAGTTGAACATTCCAAGAAAAGTTACTGAATGATAAGCAAACTTTATCCTTCAAATCTTATCATAATTCATTTTCATGTTGAAACATGTGTGCAGCCAAAAGAATTTTTTATAAACATAATAAACCTACATTTGATATAAATCGAAAGATGCTTCAATACAGCATTATATGAAGTTTGAGCATACACAAATACTTGTAATTTCAAATCTTAGGAAGAGTGTTTATCAATAAATTTAGTTTGATTCAAGTGGATACAAATGTAATGGTAATTTATATCAACGCATCCTACTTAAATATTTGCGGGTTTTCTGAAAATCACTGCGAGCATCAAGCTGTAATGTTACACACTTCAGATTGAACAAAATTTCAAACGTATGTTCATCTAATGAAAATAGTCATAATTAGCTATTTCCACAAAAATTGGAAATTTTCTTCACTCTGTCCAAACATTCCAGGCAATTATACGTTAATACTGCGAAATTAGCCGAACTCGGATAAACATGGACACGTTTTATGTTTGATTAGCAATTGATAAAAACGTCCCTTTAACTGTTTAGTGATTTTAAGAAATGCATTATGAATACAAAGTCGAAATTTTATTCTTATTTTTTTAAACAATGTTCATTGCATTTCACATTTATATGGGTAATCAATAACAACATAGGCTCCTAAAAACTCACAAAGGGCTGTTTTTGAGACTATTTCCAAAATAACAACAAATATAAAATTATTTCCAAGATGACAAATCCAATACACCTGAAATGCACGACAGCATCGCTTTATGGTCTTGTTCAACAGAACTAGTTGCTTTATACTTCAAAATAGATAATCTTAATTAAGTGTGCTTCTAGAATTAAAACTAAGTGTCCACTTAAGTGAAAATTTTAGCGAAATTGTTCAAAAGGTAAACTATTTATTTATAAGCATATTTTTAACAATAAATAAACTTTTAACAATCTGTGTTTGGTATCTGTTACTGAAGATTATAAATGCTTTTGTATGAGCTTTAAAATTTGCCTGCGTACAAGGCCAGAGAGTTCTTTAAAATTTCAAAGTTGTTCTTTCTTTTTCTCTACATTTTGATTTGGTGAAAATGTTCCTTACGATGCAAATTTTGCTTTATTTTCTTCAAAATGTGTAAAGAAACACCCAAAGCTATTAAAATGTTATAGGTTATTTATCTTTACCGCTTACCACTGGAGGAATAGTAATTATAATATCTAATTAATACGTTAAAATTAGTAAAAGATATTATTTACTATATATTGATTTATAGTTTTTCTCAATAAAAATCTGTTTAAAACAATTTTCTTGGATGTTAGCCACAGTCGAAATAAATATTTATATTAGTAACATTTTAATTTGCTCACCGTATGGAACATTTTTGCTTAGTATCACAGTAACTAAATAGACAATGAATAACTTGAAAGTTTCAGCAGATATTGCAATGGACATTTCTGTATATGTTATAAATTTAATGAGTTATCTGTAGTATAGGTACATTAAAAAACTTAGGCTAATAAATGTCGAATTTAGAAATGTCACACTTGTGAAAACGTGCACACATCAATCGTTTTCTCTTGTGAATAAAATAAATGAGAAAGGAAAATAATGAAGAGAAGTAAGAGAAAATATCTGAGGTGGTTAACGACGCAGATTCGAATCCCGGTCACACACAACACAGGCTAATGCGATGACAGTACAACACGGAGCTGTAAATAAGTGAGTCCCGATAAGGCTCGAGTGGCTACTGACAAGGGGGAATTACATGACTCTCTGCTAATGTGATCCTACAGGGTGCACCGCAGGACCATCCCTTCACACCTCCCCGCAACACAAACCCGTTCCCACACTGCCCTGCCCATTATAAATCACAAGTCACTCTCACTTCTTTGGGCAAGGTGTAATTGCACTAGAGCAGCATGACAAAGAGCAGCAACAAGGGAAGAAATAGGCTAACACCGAATCAACGGTCAGATTAGAAAAGGGGACCAATAGAAGGTAAAACGGAATGAAAAAGTTGAAGATAATAAGAATGGGGAATTAAAAGGAAGATAAAAGCCAAGATATGAAGAGATACAGAGGAAAAAACAATGACGATTATGAGAAAAAAATATAATAAAAGCAAGTTGTTCTAGAATCATTATGAAAACATCGCCGAAAGGGCAATAATATACATGCAAAAAATTATCTACACAACATGTTTGGATCTTGGGGAGCAACACAGCATACTGTGCTCGAAACTGTTGTGGCAATAACTAACCACCTTTTTGGAGGAGTTACGCTTAAAACTGAGTTGAGGAAGTACACTGCTCAACTTTCTCGAGAGTTTATTGTGTTTAAGATTGATATGGCAGGGAATAGCTCAACTGTCGATCAAAGTTTTATTTTCGGACGCTCTTTAATTCGTGTGGTTCTGAACGTCCCAATCTACGCATATTGGGTGATAAACACCGCTTAATTTTGCTCAGAGGCTTCTTTACCTACGACACGGAAACATTGGCTTTACTTCCCTTCCGAAGGGAGCCATGCTAAAGATCTTTTACGCCCGAGAAAGTACATTACATTCCGCGGGTTTGAACAATGACATCGGCAATCAGAGGCTGGCATGTTATCTTTAAACCAAACAGGACGACTCGTTCAACTTTGTGAATATGCTTTTGAGCTTAAAACACACATAAAGGGGGACACTGTACAGTTTATACTGTGTTGAAAACGAAGATGTTACTGTGCTTAAAACTAGTACAGTAGGGGAAACAATATAGTTTTGAAATTTGCATAGTCCTGAAACCAGCTATAGAAGAAACAATGGAACATCTACACAAAACAATTCTCCTTAATAGGAGACCAAAAGTGTTTTAACTAATATTTTCAGAATCACGGCATCCTGTGTGGCAACACAAATTCTACCAACATCTTTAAGTGGGAAATCCTTAATATTCACAACGTATGTACTATGAAGCCACTTTCACTACTGCTAATTCAGTTTTGGGGTCTACATTCTTTGTAGCAACAGGATTTCATGGCTTACACTTCATTATTAACCAGCGATAGTTTTGAATGTCGCCTGTATTTATCTCAGGTTTATTGCTACATGACTGGGATAAACACCAAGAGCTGTTGGTTAAGAAAGTATGAAACATAAGGGCCTACTGAAATTATCGAACCAAACTTATAAGGATATATTTAGATTATTTTGCTTGAATTAGTCATGTCAATTGTTATAACTATATATCATTCATATTTAAATGGACAATTAATGAGCACAAAACACAATAAGCACAGTTAAAAAAATATTACAGTCTAAACTAAAATGTTTATCCACAAAAATAAATTATATGTTATAGTTAATTCGATCATTTAAAAATCTAAATGTAATCACAATTAACATAAAACAGAACTCAGTAATATTAATTAAAATATTAAAGAGACTAGAAATAACACATTTAGGATTAAAATGCCTAAATATGTTACCAGCATTCCTGCTCAAGCACTAAATATTAAAATATAATGTTCCAGTAAGTTTAGGATTTTTTAAGGATGTAGATTTAACTGTTGATGAGATTCTAATAAGTACATGAGAGAAAGTTAGTGTATAAATAAAACGTAACGATATTCCTCTTAAAAATTATTCTTATTGAAAGGGTAGAGCCAGACTTAAAAATTCAGTGTCATAGCCGGGATTTGAAACACGGATCTTCTGGTCTCCGTACAGCCGCTCTAAACCATTGAGCTACTATAGCCAACGTGCCCATATGACATTAAATTCTCCAACTGACTCGTGTTTATCCCGGTAAACCATTAGGAGTTCTCATAAACACATGAGACAACTACCTTAATGGCGACTTACTATGCTGTAAGTACTTTAAGGCCCTGGCTTCATAGTCGGACCACTATAAACCATAGTGTTTTACCGGGATAAACACGAGTCAGTTGGAGAATTTAATGTCATATCGGCACGTTGGTCGTATTAGTTCAATGGTTAAAGCGGCTGGACGGAGACCAGAAGATCCGTGGTTCAAATCCTGTCTATGGCATTGAATTTTTCAGTCTGGCTCTACCCTTTCATAGTGCGTCCTACACACGGCTAGTGTGAAAGAACAATTAATTCAAATTATTCTTATTGTGTACTGATCTCTGTTGAATGATAAATTAGAGGCTGGATATCTCCCAATAATTTAAATGCACAGAATACTTTGAAACCATAACTGTACACAGTACAACCAAAGTCAACAAATTTATAATGAGAAGTAAAGCAAATTCCACCCCAAAACCAAAACCAGAGTACTAGAGAAGTACTCAAGCTAAAGCGTATACATATTTCATCCATTGTCAAAATTAACATCTGCTGAGTTGATACTGAATAAAATATATCCATTACGCGTCGTCATATAAAATTACAATAAGAAGAAAATATACTGCTTTGCTCGAAATAGTTAAGCTAAGATGCACGTTTTCTGAAGGTGCTACGTACTTTAAATACTGCATTTCTTTGTTTTTCACTAATGTGAGTGACTGGAAGTGCTTGAAACCATTTTGGTGCCAAGTATGTAGTGACTTGTGAGTTATTTAATGCGTACTCAGAAGTGAAGCAAGGCAGTAGGCTACCCGCAGCGTGGGATGGACCTAAAAGTTTTGTCAGGCAAGACGCAGAGATCAGTTGAAAGTACGATAACGGGGTATGTAATGCAGAAGTTATCGCAGCCATAAATTACATGGGGCAGCGAGCCACCGATTGTTGACAGTTGACAACCGGGACAGACATTGTGGTAAATAGCTGTAATTACATGCTGCCGAGTGTTGGCACCTAAGACAGCAGATTACGTCCAGATAACAACATGATAAATCCAAATAGGAAATATTCCTTTTAAGAAGCTTTCACGACATTTCTGCATTTAGCAGCCGTATGAGTAAAATATGAGCAAACTCTGAACTGATTATATTACTTTATCAACTACGTATAGGAAGTAGGGGAAGTAAATATACGCTGTCTCACTGAACCCAAAGAGAACATTTATAGCTGTGCATGTGTGTGTGAGTCGGAGAAGCATTAATTCAAAAAAGAAAAAGTCGTATGAACACCAAGTTGGTGTGTAAGCTAAGTATCATTCAGGGATGCGCTACGAAGAATTTCAAAAAAGTTGCCCAACCGCAAACTATTGTTCACGTGGACAGTTTTCGAAATGTTATTTTCGAAAAATAACTAACGGCATTGATTCAAATTCTATATATTAAAAATATTTTTACATTAGAAAAATTGTGCATTCTTAAATTTTATAGGAATAGTGTGGAATATTTTTAATCCAAAAAATGTTTTATATATTCTTGCATAACTGGAAAACGTTACGCGATATACGAAAAGGTGCTACAAAAAATAAATCTCCTTTAAACACAAAATATACTTCAAATAACTTTTTCTGCAGCTTTAACCATTTCCGAGATATTCGTTGTTAATGACTCAAATTGTTAAATTTTTGTCCTTGTTTTCTATGCTTTCGACATTCATTTGTTTCTTAGGACTGGGTGTAATATGAAACTATTAAGACCTGCAAATATTAATTAATTAATTCAATTATTGATCATTCGCATTTCACTTACTGTTCTGTTTTTACCTATAACGACATATGTAATGCTTTTGTAAAAATAATTTGTACACCCACTAATAAGTGTAGAAGGTAGTGAAAACCATATGAATATAACACATCAAACGTTTTTATTGTTTCATTTGTATAGCCTCTTTAGCTTCTGAAGTTCCGTTCAATAGTTTATTTTCAGATGTTCAAAACTAGAATAAAGAAAAAACTTATGTGTATATTTTCACAGAGTGAAACCGCAAGACTTGAGCACACAGAAGTCGTGTAGGTAACAGGATAAAATTTCCGGTAAAAGATTACTAAATTGTATCTGTCTACTCCAAAATGTATAGAGGCTAGTATGTTTTCTGTGAAGTGCAAAATTCACAGAATTAGATGTCATATGCAACACTATTTTTGAAAATATGTATAAAAGGTAAGTGTTGTGCCTATAATAAAATATATTTCAAAACAAAGAACATAAAAAATAGAAATGTCACTTCATGGCAATTTCATTTAATCTTCTCTTAACGCTAGTATTTTACTGTTGAACACACTCGTAGTGACACTTGCAGGCTCTGAGGATTGATATAAGAGGTTTATGGAAAGCGCATAAGTATATAAAGTCTTGCTGATAAGGAAATATGACTCGCCAAGTTTCGTTTGAGCCACCATTACCCCAAGGTATTTCAAACGCGTAGTAGATTTGTTCATTATTATGGTAGGTCGGAGGAGTAAAGATGCGACGCATACTAAAAATATTGGCTCTGTGTTGTATGTTAAGAATACACCAAGTACAAAATCACTGTGTGAGACTATCAGGGGAAGTATGGAACGCGGGAGTAGCCTCGAGGAGTTCTGCGTGACAACTGTACTGAACAGGAGCAACTGGGGACATAAAAGGCAAATCAGCAAGATTATAGGTGAAGATATCGAGCGTTGAGGAAAACAAAATACCATAAGATCTAAAAAAACTGCTGATGCTATACAGTTTGTGGATTAAGCCCTTATGTCACACATTATAAGGCCTGAGTTAAGTTTTGGAATAGAGCTATGGTGTTCAAAATCATGTTAAAAATGAAAATTTGAAGCATATGTTGGTGAGAATCCTAATGAAAGGGTGGAATCAAGGGACCACCAGAACGACCTCTTTAGAGAGTGACGAGAACTTAGATAATAAGCTCAAAAAACTATTAATGACAACAAATATTTTGATATTCTTGGTATTAACTAGATGGCACATTTATTAAAGAATTTGAAAATTCACCTGCGTGCTGAAAAAGTTATTCTTAATCCAAAACGGATAAAAATTAATGACAGGTTTACTATCAGAATTGCTATGCTCATTGTTTTTGAGAATAGGTTACATTCTGCCGCAGTGTAGTACTTAGTTTAATGTGCTATTATGTTTATTGTTATCTGCACTTAATACAACAAAACTGCATCCGAAATATTCCAAGTAAATTTCGAGTTGTGTGAATAGTGATGTCAACGTGTGTAACGGGGTATCTTGAAGTAAAATCGAAGTTTGTTTCCATATTTTTGTGAGTATCTACGTTGTGTGCGCGTGTGCGTGTGTGTGGTTGGATGGATGGATGAGGTGTTCTACCTTCCCACATAAGAATTCCAAACAAATTATTTGAGAAGCGTTTAAAGCATATTCTTACTACATATGGTAACATAGGTGGTATACATATATGAAATGGTAATTAGGAAAGCAACTTTGGCCAGTAAATGTTCCAGCCCCAAGTTTTCGGACCCTCTCCGTTATCAGGACGGAGGAAAACTAGAAGGGAAAGAGCTCAAGTGAGGGAGGACGACCCTCCCGTGCCTTAACGACCTCAGCCATCAAAGTCGATAGACCAATAGTTATGAAATCTTATGTGATAAACTTAGGCTCCATTTTCAAAATAGGCTATTTCCACAAATTGAGACCAAAACAAAAAGTCGAAAAACCTCGTTCATTTTTATAAAAATCTACAATAGAAATGTTATTTCATTAGTATTGTTCGTGTATGTAAACCCTTTGAGATAGGAAATAGCATACCACTAACTCTAAGAAATAGGTTCGGTATTAAACATTTCGTGTTTCAATATTCATTACCAGTGTGGAAAAAGAGCGATTTTCTTGACGGTTTTAAAAACAACACACTAAATGTAAAATGCACAGAGTGAGGCTTAGAAAGGGAAAGAGCGCGGAGAAAGGTTGCGTTAGATTTGATTAGATTAGATTTATTATATCAGTCACATACAAGAATGCATAAGTAACGTCGTTTAAATGGTCAATATTACCACATAGTAATATAAAAATCAACAAGTCGATACAGTGCTGTGGTTAGCAGTGTAGATTTCATCTGTCTTTAAATAATGCATGGCAAAATTTTAATGCAAGGCAAATTATTAACTGAATTAATACAAATAAAAGGATTACTTATCTGTGTTTTTCTGTATTTACATATATTTATGTAAAGCATAGTTATTTCTTATACAGTAATTTATGAATAAAATCGCAAGTTGCACGCCACAATGAAGCTATAATGAACGCTAAAGACAGTGTAGTATATTGAATTTGAGGGAAAAAAAGTGATTAATAGTGTGTCCGTTGCCAGGTAAATTTGTCTTACAGTTCTTTCGTTGTTGGAGGCAGCAGAAATATTTATGTACCAAAGTGTGGTTTTCACAATAAAAGTATACCATAGTTTAAGTGACTGTGTATATATAACATTTAACTTATGTAGTTTGAAAGAATTCTTTACAGGAAAATACCAGTGGAAAGTGGTTATACCTAGAAATTCCAAAAGGCTTATCAATGGGCTGTCTATGACCTAATTTAACATTCATATTTTCAACAGTATTAACATTTGAAGGACATATATTAGCTTGCACCATGTTTTTAACAAGACATATTTTAATAGTCATATTGACCATTTCT
The DNA here is from genome assembly GCA_030765055.1 of Mantis religiosa. Lineage (NCBI taxonomy): Eukaryota > Metazoa > Arthropoda > Insecta > Mantodea > Mantidae > Mantis > Mantis religiosa. The sequence goes on along the minus strand of JAUKNK010000578.1, from coordinate 31,443 downwards.
TATTGACATATTCTTTGCCAGATCGGTATACCTACAGGATTTCAAACCTAATGTAAGGGAGAACTAATGAATTTTATAAAAAGTACAAACGAACAGCAAAGCCTTGAGAAACACTATACTTCAGCCACTCATACTCAGAAATGTTATCAGAATGTAAATATACATATTGGAATATATAATATATATAAGAAGATACCTTTGTAATACTGTGACCAAAGTCATAATGCCTTAATTGCTATTTAATATAGAATAAAAAGCAGTATGGACGGCTCTTGAAAGAATAAAAACACTAATAAAATTACAACTTTTAAGACAGTCAAATCGTGAGTGAGTGCATGAGTTAGTGAGTAAATGAATGAGTGAGTGAGCGACTGAGTGAGTGGGTGGGTAGTTGCGTGGGTTGGTGGGTGACTGAGTGAGCAAGTGAGTGAGTGAGTGAGTCATCAAAGTTTCTATATCAAGACGGCATAAATCACCAATGTGAATACTTTAAGTCGAAAAGATATTACAAAGTAGAGAAGGTGAGTAGAGAGAAGATAATGGGTGACAAAGGCTGAGATGGAGAAGTATGAGAGGAGTGAGATGCACGAAAAGAGCTAGAAAACACGACGAGAAACAGAATAATCTGCATACTTCTAATGTAGTATCAAATAATCACGGGAAATTATTATGCAGACATAGTTTACACTGTAAGCTTAAAGTAACTTTAAAATAGTTCATCAATATGGAACTATTTCCTCTACACCTACTGTTTTCAGCCTTAACTTGTATTGTTATTAACATCCCCGGTGCATCAGTAATAAATACATTTGCCATGATTTACAGCTTCCAGCAGTCATCATGGTCTCAGAATGGTCTCAGTGGACCCTGACGATAGATTAACAAGAAGCACCAACACAAACCAACTACTGCCAAGGAACTAAGTTTTAGAACAGGTTTGTAGATTTTGAAGAAAGAATATAAATAAATGTATATAAATAAAAATATACGGTCAATGCACTATTTGTTTTAATAATATCTTGCAATGTTACCATTGTTATTCTTTGTTCAATCACTGACATTGTAATTTCGCTTGAACCTCTGTCCAGAAGGAGAACTGAAGTTTAACACAATCGTGACCAAAAGCTGCGATGTTAACCTTCAACGAAACTGCAAAACAAGAATATGAGTATTTTGGCCTAGGTCGTCTGATCGCCATATTTCTGAATTATATTGAAGGCAGTGCAACATAACTCTTATTCGTGTTAGCTCCGGGCTGCGAGCTCTAGCAGGTTAATAAGGCTTCCGTGCGGCTACTGGAATTCCACACGCACGTCTGCACAGATTCATGTGTATTCCCGGGGGACAAGGATCCTGCTACAGGATGTCTGTAACAAATATTCATCATTTGCCCATCTAACTTCCATCATAAATGAGATCACATACAATTATTTTACATTAATTTCCTAAAAGTCTAATTTGTGACATTCATATCGTTGTCATTACCCACTGATCAACAAATTATAGGTAGTATTAAAAGCTTGTTGTCATACATACTTCACGTTCATAAAGATAAATATTTGTAAAAATGTTTGTATTACACCATTCCTTGAATATACAATAGGAACAGGGGAATACAAGTGTCAGGTCATTTAAGAGCTGCTCGCTGTGTGATGGCATGATAAAATCCTTTCACTTCGCATGACCAGCAGAATGAAAATAGAACAAAGGAAGAAAGAAAAAGAATAACTGGTTTCCATTTAAGAAAAGTGTAGGCATTGGAAGATTCAAACCAAAAACATGGAATTTCTTGGGAATCTTTCACTTGACAAAAAATATATTTGGCATAAATAGTGTGCTTTAACAAGATCTGTGTATCCTTTCATTAAGAATTTGTCTATGTCTTAGTTTATTAATTATGCAAAAGTAATTCATAATGCACAGGAGTTCAGAGGTGATTCCAAAAAAAATAAGATATACATTTTAATTGCCAAGAAAATATTAAAAACATGGTATTATAATCAAAAGATTACAGTCTTTTTAAGGGAAAAAAATCGAACAAAATGTTTAAGGTAAATAGCAATTTGGAGTCGGGGATTTTCTTGAAAACCTTAGTGTCATATACTTGGAAGACGCTCAACTTATATACCTAGGAATTTTGGTATTTAAGTGACGTTTCGTTTGGTGTTCAAATATTTCACGTACACACACAATAATAATATATGGACCGTTTTCTGCAAATGGCTTTGTTGGATTCAGAGTCTCACACTGTGCATTTATAGTACAATCTAAGCATGAAGCTTTTGGCTAGGGTGAAGTTTTACCTCTTTTTTTTTTCTTCTAGAGATTTCTCGGAATGTTGGTGTCCTTTTCTGTCATAAAATATAAACTTTCTGGTAGTAGAACAATAGGAAGATCAATAAAAGTATGGGAAGAAATATAAGGTCGGAACAGGAGAATTCTTCTAAACCATGAAGGTTTGGTGATGATGATGATGATGATGATGATGATGATGATGATGATGATGATGATGATGATGATGATGATGATGATGATGATGATGATGATGATGATGATGATGATGATGATGATGATGATGATGATGATGATGATGATGATGATGATGATGATGATGATGATGATGATGATGATGATGATGATGATGATGATGATGATGATGATGATGATGATGATGATGATGATGATGATGATGATGATGATGATGATGATGATGATGATGATGATGATGATGATGATGATGATGATGATGATGATGATGATGATGACGACAATGGCGGTGGCGGTGGCGGTGGCGGTGGCGGTGGTGGTGGTGGTGTGCTGTCTTCAATCTTGATTCACATTTCTCAGAAGATTTATAATTTCTTACTTCACAGTAAATACATAGAATTACAAATCATTTGACTCATGGTTAAGTTTTGGGTGTTCACTACCTGAGGCTGTCCCCAAAATATTCAAGTTTTAGTATCACAATTGCCTCTTCATAGCATAATCAGATGCTGTCTATATGAAAAAGAAGAATAAAACTTCATAATCATATTTCTGTGTCGTACAACTGGAGATACCTTTCATCAACAGGCCCAAATGAGCTAGCTATCGCGGGCCCTTAAACCCTTACACGCCTCACCCACCCTTGCAACAAAGATGACAAAATGAGTTCACGTTTATCATAAGTAGATCATAGATGACTGTTTTAATCAGTCAGATATTCTTCTTCTGTATTAATATTTAAATTAAATACAACAAATATATTTGCATAAACAAGAAAATTTACTAATTGAATTATTTACTCATTATTACCTGTGAAAGACATATTAATGATTTCAAAATCTGAAAACTAAATACCAGATATTTATTCTGTGACATATACCGTTTGTCCAGCACAGATTTAGGAGGCTGTAGGTTCGGCAAAGTTATGGTTCACCAGGCAAATTGCTAACACATTGGTGTTATTCAAGGAAAAGGTATATTCATGTCCATAATTAGCTGACATTCAAATAAGGTATGTATTTGATTCAAATATTTAGATATTATGTTTTTTCCCATGTCAGAACTTTGCACTAGCCTGACTGGTTTTGAAATAAAAGTTTGCTTGAAATCTCTGACAAAAAATAACTGATGTGAAACCTTCATTTGACTAATATTTTAACTTTATACAGCTTTTGCCAACTATTATTATGAAAACCTACAAATCTTTGCAAAGCTACTTGTATTACATGGGGAAACAATAAAAAAAATTATAGTCAGATGTTCAAAAACCGTTCCGTTATGGACTGGCCTTGAAATTTCGTATACTTTCCTGACATTCCGAGAAATAGCTGAATAGCTACATCACTTTAAAGAAACCACAAAGCCATTTAAAAATTCAAAATAATAATAATAATAATAATAATAATAATAATAATAATAATAATAATAATAATAATAATAATAATAATAATAATAATAATAATAATAATAATAATAATAATAATAATAATAATAATAATAATAATAATAATAATAATAATAATAATAATAATAATAATAATAATAATAATAATAATAATAATAATAATAATAATAATAATAATAATAATAATAATAATAATAATAATAATAATAATAATAATAATAATAATAATAATAATAATAATAATAATAATAATAATAATAATAATAATAATAATAATAATAATAATAATAATAATAATAATAATAATAATAATAATAATAATAATAATAATAATAATAATAAATTTGGTGATTGCTGCTGCAACAAAAATATTGGAAAAAAATGTGTTTGTTTTAAAACGTTCTACCTACATTATCTGTCTAGTAAGGATTTGACTACAGTTAGTTTACCAGACTAGACAAAATTCCTTCCGAATGAAGAGAAATTCAAGTCGATTAAAAGGAAATTGAAATATATATTTTCCTTGTGATGTGAATATCTTAAATATATAATATTTTAGTAGAAATAGTTAAAACCAACCTTCAGAAAATAAAAAAAAAGTTTTCATTCAAACGTTAGCTTAGGATCAACGGATTCTCTTGATTACCCATGAGTTCAATTTTTGTAATGTATTCAAGAGAAACATTACATTAAGAATGCTGCTTATCAGACATGCACAAACAAATTAAGAAGGTCGCTTCTATTATTATAGAAGCTATACGCTACATAAAGTGGAATATTTTATCACTTCTCCATAGAGAATAAGTCTATAACCCAACGTCATAGGAAACACAGTAGATACGGAAAATGTCCACCAGTAACAGATTTGCTGCTGCACACGAGATAAAATTACATCGGAAAGGGTAGTACGACATTAACCAGGCAGGTGGAAGTAGAACACCTTGGCGAACCTATACAGATTGCATTCTTAAAAAGTTATTAATAGCTTATTTAAACCAAAACTTAGTGCTCTCCTGATACCGTGCGCTCAAGATGCATAAAGGAGATTCACAAGCTCAAACCGTACTCGAATTTTTGTGTATCATATTCTCGAAAACCCACGAGTTTGTTTGTTGTATATTATGGGCAACCTCGTGCATACTTTGTATTTTATGATTTGGAGGTATCCTTTCTCGCTTGCTGGCTCGTGCTGGCTGGCTGTATACAGCCAGAAGGTTTTTACTGCGTGCCCACCCATTGAGGGTTTTACCGCAGGTAGGATTTGTATTGAATTATGTAGGATGAAGGTGATGTAGGTTTTTTGATTGGGAGTTAATTTTGAGGTTACCAAAGTACCTTCGGGTTGAAGGGGAGGATGCAGTACTTAGCACCCAATTTTTGTTTTTTGTTTTAAATTTTTAGTTGGGGAGAAATTTAGATGCCAAACAGCTTGGAAGAATTATGAGGAGCTCAGCTTAAGCTGCTGATGGGATTAGCTCCTGGGTTATCTAGGGTGCCCGCATGCCATACGGGAGACCCAATGCAGTCTAGATCGGCGTCTAGTGGGGTCATAATTTCCCAATGATCTGCCAAGGGCGCTTCTATGTGATGGTAAACTTGCGTATAATTTTGAAGCCCGGCGACTAATTTCATCCTCCACGTATGGAAGACCCGATGCTTCGTGGAGCAGGTATCCTCTCATGTCCAGTGTGTTCTATTTGTTCCGTCGGGCGAGTTTCGTGTTATTTTTCTGAGTCTCTATAAGGCATTCCTTATTTTTGACTGAGTGTTAACAAAAGACTGCAATAGTTTATTTAGTAGCTTTCCTAAATTTTTTTCTAATAGACATTTCTGTACATAGCTTATACAATATAGTTTCGCCAAATTACTTATAGCATATTAATAACATGAAACATATATATGGGATGTTACTCACCGGTAATCCCAATAGTCTAAGGTTCTAAGGTTGTGACAGTAGGTCGATGTGTCGTTTTCTTTTTAATCTTCTATTGTCGCGATTTGATGCAGGATTGGTTGTCGTAACAAAGGATTAGTATGCTGTAGAAATGAGTGTCTTTTATGTGGAGTCTTTTATAACTCTCTCTCTGAACATCTAAGTCACTAATGGAGAGTGGTGTTACGAATGTATGGTTAATCAGTTATGATTGGTAATTATCTGTTTTTTAGGTGTCCTAACTTCTACCCTCTTCTTTCATACTTAATCTACCGAGCTCTGCAGGTACACATTGTAAATCATAGGGAAACTTTACTGTCTCGATTGGAATATAGTTTTGTATTCTCGTGCAAAGCGAGTCATGTATCCAAAAATTGTTTAATTGGGGGTAATTAAAAATAACATTTTATTTTATTACTTCAACCATTCATATTTAATTAGTAAATAATTAAATTACCTAAGGAATAACTGCATGATTTTTTGATAGTTCAATCGCAAAAAGAGAGCTTGGACCACGATGTTATATTAAAATACCATTTTTATTATCATTTAATACGCTCTTCTATAAAATTAAAAATTAATATTGCAACAGTAAAATGTTAGCTTTCGGAATAAAGTAGGTATATTAGCCTAAATCTAAAGAATGTCGTAAAAGTTAATAAATCAATAAAATATCTTAAATGTGTTTGAAGGTAGCACCAAAACCTATCTTAGGAGATCGAAAACTAATTTATCAACTAACAAATCAGAAAGTTAAATATGAAAAATGACCTCCTAAAGCTAAGAATTTATATTCTTTCAATTTAGCTAAAGAGAAGATTGCTATGAACAAATCTGGTGATATGTGCGAGTCTAATGATAATAAACATAACGTGCTCTATAATCTTAGTCTCAACGACTTATAAATAGAAATAAACCTACTTTGAGGCTGAACTTTATAATTTTAACTTTCCTACTACGTATTTAGAGAAAGTAAAGATAGTATTGCATTGCTCCCAAATCTTCGACCAATTGGTCCTTTCAGGAAGAGCTATTTTAAGGGTTGCATATCAGGGAATGAGTTCTCTGTAAACCTTCGTCCCTCCGGGACGATCTGCCAGACCAACGAGGGGCGTGTACGGCTCCATCGGAGGTAATTGCCTGAATTAGACGCCATCGGGTAAATTCATTAAGTAAACGGTAGGACCCTCTCCGCTGTCCGCCTCTAAAAGGTCCTGCCTCATGTTCAAACGGTACCGAGTTAGAATCTCAATGAGGATGATTTATCTGGATAAGGTTATATTTGGGTTTTTCCCAGATGAATGTCAGCTATCTCTAAGCTCTCTGGACCCAGGGCTCATTGAGCAATATTTCACCCATTTATTTCATCGTTCGATATGACATACATTGAAGGACGTTAAAAAATTGCTATTTGCTATACCGTCCGCTCTCTGCCTCCTCTTGCCTCAACCCTTCCTCCCGAGGCTGCTTCAGGGAAGTCTGGGTGCAAAAGGTCATCCTTACCTACCTTGCGTTGGATTTTTTATATTTCAATTAGGAATACCAGGCGTCCGGAAAATACAAAACGTACAAAAAAGAATATAATTTACTTAGAATACAAATGAGATCAAATCAGAACCAAGAAAAATAAATCACATCGACCTTTTCATAAACAAAATTCTGGATATAACCTACATGTTTGCCCTCTGTCCGGAATTATTAGAAAATGCTTGGAACGTTCTGCATGTTGAGGAACGTAAGCATTCTTCAGTTTTAAATTGATTAGCAACTCGAAAAGCTGGTCAAAACAATGGACTTATTTATTTACTGATGCTCTTTAACTGCTGTAGCTTTCAGTCTCCTATTCCATTTTGGACGTGAAACACTGCTTAGTTTTTGCTCAGAGGCCTCTTTATCAAGCCTGAGGTTCTTTCACGAGCCGAAAATGTAAGACACGGGACCACTGTCATTACTTCCCTTTTGTACGGAGCCATGCTAAAAAAAATTACGCCCGTAAAACTACATTCCCCTCCACCGGGTATATACCCGCGACCTCTAAAATTGTAGACCATCATTTTGCCCCTAGACCACGGAGAAGCAACTTACTTTGGCTGTCCTCCACACCAATTTAATGTCGAGAGGGTATTTTTCCCTGACAGCACAGTAAACACACTCCAACGACACATTCAAAGTTATTGTCTAGTAAAATATGACTTCATTTAATTTGTGTAGAATGTAGGCAATTTATGTTTTATGTAAAATATATTGTAGAATATTATTGTTGAAGTTCATTTAAATATGTTGCTACTCTTCACATGAATACTAAAGACAATCTGTACACGCCCGCCTCGCTAGCGTGGTGGTAGCGTGTCTGCCTCACTTTTAAGAGGTCCCGAGTTCGAACCTCGGTTAGGGTGAGTTATCTGTATAAGCTTTTTCCGGGGCTTCCCCTTATCATGAAAGACGAATGTCAGGTAACTCTAAGCTCTATGGACCCTGGGATCATTTGAGCATCATTTCACCCATTCCATTCATCGTCCGATGACTTAACGTTGGAGGACTTAAATTACAACAACAAAAACTATAAATGTTTAATACTAATTTAGGCTTGAAGTATCATTTTTCCACATAAAACGTTTTTTGTTTCTCCTGTCTACTAAATAACTAGGAGAAGGAGAAGTATTGCACTCCACCAAAAAATTCAATATCGGGTTTTCAGCGGAAATGCGTGCTTTGAGACCCCTTGAATCTATTTATATAGAAAGTCCTGTGCGTATATCCCTGCCGCTGGACAGTAAAACTCAAAAATCAAGTCCATTAACTACCAAACTTGGTATTGACGTGCAGCATCTTACAAGAATACATGAAGATTTTCAGTAAAATCTCTTCAGCCATGAATACAATGGAACATTTTTAGAAAAATTTTATTTTTAAAAAATAGCTCTAACGATTTTGATTAAAATCCCACGTTCAAGATATTTTAACAAATAATAAGTATATCTTGAAAGCAATGTAAATGTCCTCAGAAGTTCACTTCACTCTGGACAATCTTCGCTTAGCTGGTAAATCATAAGAGACAAACCAAATCTTACTACAAAAAGCAAAAAGACCATAAACCACACAGTTAAGATCCAATTTTTTATATTACTGTTCTGATATAATCCTCGTTATTGGTTTCAATTTTCAAATAAACTTTTATCAAGAGAAGTAGCTATTTTTTACTTCGTAGCAAGCACTGAGAACTGAATGACAAAGCTGTCACGTAACAACCTTCTTAAAATATTTGGCTTCTATTTCCATTGTACCCATTGGAAAATACGAAACGCAAACATGTCTTCATTTATTTCGATTAGAATGAAGTAGGTAGAAGAACAAGTGTTTTGTGAGTAGTTTCTATGAGTGAGGACAGAAAGTCATGTGAAAGGCACATGCTGCTATGATCTACATGTTAGATCACTTGTGCTTTACTTTTCATTAAATGAATCTGGTAACCATAGCGTAAACTCTTTCCCCTGAGATACTGCCCCTGAAATCTTTGCCAAAAGACATTTCACATGATGACATCTGTTGTTCAAGAGACGTTTACAGAGTGCTTAAGACAAAACTCTCCTTAGAAGTTACGAGACGGTTGTCTCATTTTGTATCCACACTACACTTAAGAGCTTCTATATAAAAATAATTACATAACATGCATCATGCAAAGCTAAACAGACCAGGCTTCACTCACGCAAGGGTCAGTAATGACCTCAAAGCGAGAGCAGACTCTGACAACCTGTTGACGCCATCTGACTCATTCTTAAGTTGACGCACACTCGTAGTTCTAAATTATACCTAGAAAGCCTTTGTAGCAGAGTGGCCTCCGTTCAATTCCTGACAGCAGCTATGGATTTCAGTTTCATACGCAGATAAGTGAGGGAAAGTATCGTCTGGGAGGTAAAACAGAGTTCCAGATGAGAGAGTGTGTAAATAATATTTCATACGGAATATGTAACACGCTTTTCTATCTACAGCATCCATAAATGTCTGGTACATTTATGAGAAGGTTGATGTGCTTTACTTTTCTTCGTTTTTATTTTAACTCATTTGCATTTTAAGTACATTTTATTCTTTTTTGTATGTTTTGTATTTTTCGAAAGTTTGGTGTTCCTAATTTAGAAATGTAAATGTGCTACGTACATCTGAGTATAAAACGAAGCCAATCAGAATCTTAAGGAAACAAACGTGAAACTTGGAAGTAATTACTTTGGCAAATAGAATTTATAGTTCTATGTATCTATATTCTAAAAGTTTTACTTTTTAAAAATACTTTTACCTATAAGGATTCTCCAATGTAATTTGTGAGGAATTTAATGAATTTTAACACTCGTTATCATATTTTTTTTAAAAGATAGGTATCTTTAAGAGCAATGTAGATCCCTGAATGTATATTGAATATGTAGGAAAGTGCGGCATGCAAATTTTTAAGTCTGGAGTTATATACTGAGTCTTCAGTAACTTGAAAATAGTTTTAAGATGGCCTGAAAATAATGTTATAACTAAAAGCAGGAAATTGCCACATTCACTATTTCATTGCAATTATCCATTATATATCTGCAAGCAATGACATTAACTGTGCTAAAATATTCTTATTTATTGTTAGTACTTGCTGAATTGGAAATCTCCCCACATGTGTGACGAAAGATTAGTATAACTGACAAACAATTTAGGTTATCAAAACATAACGCAGGAGGATAATTTTCCGTCCTCCAACAGAATAAGCATGTGTACAGCTGTCAATATAGGGCTCATATGGAATATAAGAATGGAAGCCCTTTAAAATGCCTTCTTCGTCTGTTTTGATTTAAGTAATCAGACCAAGGTTCTGAACTTTGTTATTCTATATTGGTCAAAGTGGAATCTGTTTTCCTTCAACTGTATTAAGTACAAAATTTCGTAAGCCTGTACATAATACAAACTTTAGTGAGCATTATTAACTGACTTAACTCTCTCATATCAAACATTTATGCCCGATTTCTCCAAACAGACAATATAACTTAACACGACTGTTGGTCTGTTTAGCAATAGTTATAACAAAAATTGCATGTCACGAACAAGTGTTAGCTTAACACTCATGTTAAACCTCTTGTTAAACTAACAAGCCATATTTTTGTTGTTAAGTCGTTAACAATTGTACAATTGTCAAGATGGCGGCCGTGAAAGCAGCTTTTGCTGTCGATTTGCTCTATTTAGAACGTGTAAATGGCATTCGTAATAGATTACGGCCTATTAGGAGAAATGATTTTGAGGATCTATCAGAAAATTTTCTACGGAGGTATAGACTGTCGAAACAAGTTGTTATGAAGGTTACTGCGGAAGTGCAACAGAGGTTAGAACATGCATCGAAAGGAATATGCCGATCTCGCCTTTACTTCAAGTATTCATAACTTTGAGATTTTATAATTCATTGAATTCTGTGGATAATACATTATCCACCTACCGTCTTGAAATGTTCAAGTCTCTCATCACTTCTGTCCTTCGCACCTCGTTTTGAATTTACTAATATTGACGAAGTTGCTTCGTAATTTTGGTTGTGGCATTTGCATTCGAATTAAACTCATTTCCAATCTTTTCCCACGTCAAATCTTTCTCTTTCAAATTTACCACATCCGTCTTCTTATTTTTCACAATATCCTTATACTTAGTTAATTAATTCAACTAACAATTCTTCCTCCATTGATGAGAAATTTGTCCCACTGCTTCTCTTCTGATTTTTTTCACCCACCATTTTTTCAGCTGTGTGTAAACGAAAATAAAAACAAAAGCGCGTAGCAGTACGTTCAGAAAATAATAAAATTCAGCAACGACCTTCTATATCTGTAATATTTACAAGTCTCTCGGCTTTAACACGTGTTTGTTAACATTTTCAGAAAAACAGTTGGTAGAATGTAAGAATTTTAACACTTTTGTTAACAACAGTTGTTACATTTATTAACGTCGATTTTAACATCGGTTGGTGAAATCGGGCCTTAGTGTTACTTCCACTAAGCTGAGGTAACCCAGATACTTAACACACACATTTTAAGTTAGATATAGAAATTACATGATTTTGAAACCTCCTGAATATACATTAATTACGTTTACAAACGTGCGTATGTGTGTCTGAGAAAGAGAGAGGGAGGGAGATAAAGAGCTGCGTATGTAAAAATGAAATAACACCAATTGCAGACTTCTCAAAGCCTTTTGAATTACAAAAAAAAATTGTATATTAGAAATGGCACCAAATTTCATAATTGAAGCTTTTTTAATTGTGTAAAAGAAGTATGTTTTGTAAATAGTTCGTGGTATGTGTGTGTGTGTGTGTGTGTGTGTGTGTGTGTGAGAGAGAGAGAGAGAGAGAGAGAGAGAGAGAGAGAGAGAGAGAGAGAGAGAGAGAGAGAGAGAGAGTCAGGAAGATTTTCAAGAAAATTCCCGTACCTTTACTGTGTCTCATCAACGTTTTCTTGGGATTCATATTTTTTCTTTGGAAGTTGTGATTTTTGGTGTGACACGAAAGGTTTTTAAGGAAAACACAACGAATTAAATTCATTTCATTCCTCCTATTTCCCGTGATAAAAGAAACAAATGAGCACCGGGCTATTCCATTAATATATTTAAGAACCCAAAATTAATCGGCAACTTTCATTAATTTGGTAAATGATACAGCAATGACAGTGAGTGAAGATTTTTTCTTTCAACCAATGTTGTCTACGGTTAAACGTGTTTTCCGCCAATGGCTGTGTGATACAAATAGAGACTGGTAAAGTATGAAGAACAACTTCACAAAACGAGAAATTTTTTCCCCAAAATATGGAAATATAAAGCGAAAACTTGATGAATTACATTCCGCTGACCTTCTATAAACATTCTTCGGCTATTCTTACAAAACAAAATAATTCTTTTATTTCTTGCTTCCTAACTGAGATGTCATGTAGGAAGGTTTTATAATGTACCTACAGATTTTCTTATAGGTACATACAAGAAAATGAAAATTCACCTTGGTAGCGTAGTGGTAGCGTGTCTGACTCGCGTTCAAGTGGCCCTGAGTTCAAATCTCGGTCAGGGTGAGATATTTGGATAAGGCTTTTCTGGGGATTTCCCTTATCCAAAGATTGATGTCAAGTAACTCTAAGCTCTATGGGTAAAATGTGCTCATTTGAGCACATTTTACCCACGTTATTCATTGTCCTATATGAGTTACGTTGTAGGATGTTAATTCTTTTTAAAAATGTTAAAATAGGGAAATATACAAGGCTTAGCGACAGTCCATTCTTTTAAGAGCTCGTACCTATGTGTTGGCGTTTTTCTTTGCATGATTAGGTGAAAAAATATGAATGGCTTCATATTCGAGGATAGTATAAGTATTTGAAAATTCAACCAACAAAAATATCTCAGAAGTGTTTGTATTCACAACAAATAGCAAATAGCATATGTAGCGCGGATAGCTCACTCGGTAACATGGTTGGCTATAATGAAATGGTGCTGCGTTCAATTCCATTTATAACATAACTGTTGTTTTTATTTTTGTATTGCAGATGAGAGGTGGATGCATACGCGAGTAGCAATGGTAATTTTTAAAGGCCGGAGGAGTGTACGCTTGCATGCGATACAAGTTAGCTGGATGCCGAGTATAAATGACGTCAGATGTACAGCACGGCCATCAAATGTGCAAACAACTGCCACTAGAAGCAAACGTCGAAAACAACGTAACGTAGTACCTTTGGGAACTAGTGAAGTACTGCCTAGCCGGTGTGTACAGTCGGAAGGTCTAGGTGTGGCATAACGCGACTTTTTTGTTCCTTCTCGCTGTACTGTCTTGGTCAGGCTGTGCGAGAGATAACAGTACAGTCCATGTGCTCTATACCTATGGAAAGGCGCACACGCCTCCGGCTTTTAGTTCGGTTTTAGTGTATTCTCTACACATGGCTTTGTCACGCCGTGTTTATAATTATTTATTGCTGGATTTTCTACGATTAACTAAATAGCAACCTTTAAGAAAGGAGCAGGCGTCAGGTCATTGTGGCACACATTTTCGAGCAAGAGTGACTAGTGTTTTCTAAATGCGTCACAGAAAACTGTTCTAACAGAATATCTGGAATTAGGGTTTATGGCTACACAGGATATTTTAAAAGGTAAAAATAGTAAATGTTACAAAATATGAAGGTATGTGTAGATTTTACTAAAATTTGTGGGGAAAAAACTTGTATTGCCTACACATCGCAGTAAAAAGTAAACATACCAGTTTTCTTAACAATAGCAAGCATGGTTTACAATATATTTTGCTGTCTCTGCATATGGCACATATCTGTACTAAAATACGATAGCAAAACATACTTGGCTGAAACGAGAGAAAACTAGGACTTGCTTCCAAAAAATGTTAGCTTTACAACAGCTACAAAAAGTCATTCAGCTTTCCCATTACAAATTTAGTTTAGGCCTTCCAAGATCGAGCACAAATTAAATTTCCAAATAGTGCTGAGCTGGACCCCCCTGCACCTAAACAATTCCTCACACAATAGATGAGCCCTTTTTTCTCTCCTTGTGCAACATTCCTGGCGGCTAATGGTGTGTGACCTGACCCATCAATATAAGTCTAGTTTAACTCTTCAAGTGGGAGAGGAAGATTATGCTCCTAGAAAGAAGGTAATGGACCACGATAATAAAGTTTTTGTCTCGTGCTACTGTCTTGGATGAGTTTACCTTGTCTTCTGCGGGTTGGATGCATCAAGTTAAGCCTTGGATATGCATGCGAATTGTTTTCCATTTAAAGCCATTATTATATTTCCTACCAAAAGAATTGGTTCTCTTTAAATAATGAATTATACACCAGCACATACAAATTATAATACATTAATAAGAAAAAATCCTTATGTGCTTCATTCCTATGACTCATTCTAACCACGTTTGTTTATTCCTATATAACATGAACAAATTATTCTTAAGAAAGCTAATTTTTATCGTCTGTGTTAATCAGGATAAATATTTGTAGAAATAGTTCAGTTATACATTTTGTGAAGGCACAGGCGTATAGAAGGAACGAATCCATAGACAGCTGTTTAAAAGGGAGTTGCTATATACAGGCCTAGAAATTCCACGCTCTTTCCTCAATGTCGCAAGAAACAATTCTTTAAAATAATTACAAAGTATTGAAAAATTCAAAATATTTATGATAGAGACCTTTGCTGCCACAAAAAAGAAGAAAACTTGTAATTTTTTCCGCTTTTCACTGCAATGGTCATATCGGCGGCCGTTCTCCTTTGGAACACATCGAAGGTGTTAACTCGTATTTGTTGGGTTTTAATCATTAGATCACGCACACATTCACACTCTTATTCATACTTCCAGACTCTGGGGAAGATGGGGAATTATCTTGGTTGGAGAAAAGTCTCCACCCTTAGCCGGGAATCGAACCCGGGGCCCCTCGTACGGCAGGCAGGTGCATTGACGAAATCTATATGTTTTATAGTATGGCTCTTTATATCTCTTATGGTTTACCTGTTACGCTTCTTCTTCTTCTTCTTCACCTTATCCCTTAGTAGTACCGCTTACTGTAGTGTTAGGGGAATCTTGTTCCTCTATCCCTTTATGGCAGGCCTGAGGAACCAAAGCTCTGGATCGTAATAGAGAATAAGGATCGGTGGGTTACCAGTTATATAAACGTATATAAATGATGAAAACTTAACGATTTTTCCAGAAAATTACAAATATGCACTTTATTAGTAGTGTAGATATTTTAAATGTAGCGATCGAGAGACTCTGGCCTGATTCAGCTGACTATTATGACGTCACAAGTTGGGTACTAAATTCAATGGCGAGCTGGCAGTTTATATTTCTGGTAGTAGTCAAATACATTTTAAATGTGTTTCTCGGCAAGTATTACTAAACACGTAACACCCACACATGACTTGCTTAAGACGGTTACAGGTCTATAACATAAACTATACTTGTCTCCTTCAAAACCCACTACAAGAAATATTTAGATAAGCACTTTATTAAAACAAAATGTAAATGTTTAGCAACAATATACTCTCTCAAGATTTATTGCAGCTAAGGCTACGTTAACGATTATAACGAAAATGTAACATTATCTGATATTATTTAGTGAATTTATTTATTTCAACAATTTAATTATATTTCTCAGTGACGTCCAGATTCAATTCATGTAAATAAATGGTCTTTTTAATGTTTTTATTCATCGTTTTAGTGTAACAAAAATCCAACCGACATTTTCAAGAAATTAAGTACTATTAACTTGTGGGTTTCTCGTTTTTGTTTAGGAGTTCTGGTTTGTCATACTGTATTTCTAAGTAGCTCTCAAACAGGGAGGACATATTAGACTAACCAGTGGATTGGTGTTATACACCGCCGATTTTATATCCTATGAAAGTGCCTGTGTATGTATTAAAAAGGTTTTTTTCTGAAAGTGATATGATAAGAGTGACTCGTTAAGCAATCAGATTGTAGAATTATAAATACGCAAAGACCAAATCCAAAATTTGCACACTCCAAAATTAACCAATTTTAATAATTTTATCTAATTTGTGGCGAGTTATATATTACTTCAGGCTTTGAAACGCATCACAATTTGAAAATTGATTATATTTTAAACGGCAGGAAATACAGATTTATTTTATTAATATTTTAGAAGTGAAAATTGAAGAGCCTGATGTTTATTTTAGTGACAAGTGGGTACACAATGCACGCTGTAAAGAAGATCTTGGTATTTTAGGCAGCATATTTGAAAATAATTTCTTCGACACATTGATGTTCCTACGGTCTACCACACAAACCCAGCTAAGTGTTTACACCTTATTTAATTTTAATTTTGTTGAAGTGTGTATTTTGTGAAATGTTTGATACTGTTTATGTTCTTGGTGTTGGGAGGTACGTTATTTTATTTCTCTCCAAGTTGATGCTGAGATTATAAATTACAATAGCTGGCAGCACGGATCTTATGTCTGGCCTCCATGCAACTCATGACATTTTAAACAAATTCGTTAAGACGTAGTTTGACAAAATTCATAACTTCTGAAAATATTCTATGTATAGGGTAGCATGGGGCGAGGATAGTTTTCTGAAAAGATTTGTGTCGCATCTTTCTAAGACGTTGATCCCAAATGCTAAGTTTCGTATTTATGGGACATTCCGTTTCTGAGTTACGTTGTCAACACACGCGAAACTTATTTTTCAAAGCTGCCTTTATTCATCGATTTGGGGGGTGGGGGCATAAAATATTTAGTTATGTTTAATTCTCAACATCGAAATTCTGGGTGTAATACGATACCTTTTTGTATTTACTGGCGCTAGAGTAACATGTGCAACTCGCCTTCAGGAGGTCGTGGGTTCGATCCCCTCGCCGTAGGTTTTTCGGGAGGATTTTGCGAGTCGTTAGATGATTGCTGGTAAATATATTATATTCACCGAATTTCCTTTCCCTCCAATTCACCTCAATTCACCTTCATGCGGTTGGCTGTTTCACAATTGGAACTGTCGGCGGCACTCTCGGCGTTGCATGGCAGGGACTTTACTCTCTGTAAACCTTCTCCGAGTCCTGGGCATCCCAGGCAGATATCTAAGCCCCGCAGGAGGAAGAGAAAACGGTGAGTTTCAATCTGTTAGCCGTAGGGACCCTGCCCCCAGATACCGGTCTGCTAGGTCCTCCGAAGTGGGTGGGGGGCGGTCCATAAATCGAGGTGCTTCCGTCATGCCTCATGTCATGTTGTAAGTACCTAGTGGAAATTCTAAAGCGCCAAATCTGAAATATTTTGGTAGTAACTTTTCGTCCATCTCTTATAATTTACAATTTACATACAATTGAATCGGAATATTGATAAACCCCACATTTCCAGAAAATTGAATTTTTCAGGAGATACAAAAAACATTCCAGTTCTTAAAATTATGCTTAAACTTTTCTTTTGTCCTCATTTTTCGTTAAAATGAACGTAGAGGGAAGCATGCCATTGCACTGCAAACATTCTTGATCCATTTTCTTACAATTATGTTAACACTTATTTCCGAGTTCGAATCTCGGTCAGGGTGAGTTACCTAGATAAGGCCTTTTCCAGGGTTTTCCCTTATCCTGATAGACGAATGTCGGGTAGCTCTAAGCTCCATGGACCCCGGACTAATTTGGACATCATTTCACCCATTTCATTCATCTTCCGATATGACTCAACTTTGGAGGACGTAAATTAAAAAAAACACTTATTTAGTGAGCTTGTAGGCCTTCTCAATATTTTATAATAAAAATACATAAATTATTACTTAATCCACAATAAAAATGAAACGACTGTACCAAAGGAAACTCTTTGGCATTATATTCTACACAAGGTTCATTCTTTGACACATGTTGGCCAATTGTATATTCATCGTAGAAGTTCTGAATGATTTCATCTTTTGTTAAGAATGGCACAAATCGTCTTAGGCGCATTATCTTGATAAGCCTGACTCATAGAGTTTGGTGGAATTACAAATGGTTCAGCCAGTTGGAATGTGTGCTCTTCCTCACATTCTGCACTAACATCACCACTGACATTTTCAACAATAACAATCGATTAAATCTATCTGATACAGTGCTGGTAAATTAAAGTTCTGAGAAAGCCCATATCCATTGTACATGTGGGGTTTCTCTTCAGTTTCGGTGACACAATGGCTGCATAACAGCACAGAAAATGTCAGATTATGGGTTTCTCTACATTATGATCGACCTATATATATATATATATATATATATATATATATATATATATATATATATATATATAAAGTAGTGTCATAAATAACCCATTTTTGTAAAAAAAAAAAATGGACATGTGGGGTGTCTCCATATTTCCATTGAATTTCACATAATTTATTACTAATGAAAAGGATTTTATAGGTTACTTGCAGAAAAATTACTCCTGATCAAGGAGTGGATATTTGTCCTTATCATCAAAGGTTATCAAAATTGGCCTCTATCTCGTAGTATGAGAAACTTTGCTTTGATATTCTATAAGGGGCCATTGTTCCAACATGGTTTTATCACTTCCCTCGTATTGTGTATCTTCTGCCATTGTCGAATTGATCTGTAATTCCTTTCATATGTTTACACCTTTCTGTTCATGTCGTAGTGTCACTCCCATCAACGGTTTCAACGATCTCTATTGGATGTAATGGGTAGTTTTGTGTTGAGAGGATTTTTTGGGACATTTTCGTTGGGCCTCCTAGGAAGATGCCCCATTAAATAAAATTTTTGTTATTTATCCGATTGTTCATTCTTTGGTTACGCTGTTCCTAACACCCATTACCTAAGTACATCTTTTACTGCTTTTTTTTATCTAGGGGATCTCAAAAGATGCATTTAGGGTTAAATTTCATTATCGAATGTTTGTGTGGAACAAAACAGGTACACTACCTATTTATTATAAACAGGAACACCGAATCCAGAATTATATGTACCTATATCTGGTTTCCTCATAGACCAGAATCTGATACCTATCGTTCGCTATGTGGATTCATTTAACAAATCGTACTTGCTCGAGATCATAGCCTGCTTAGCGCCAGAATCATCCTGTTTGCCGTCACAGCCTATTCTTCAAGCAATACAAGTGCTGTGCTTTGTGATGCGGTGGTTAACATAATTTTGCATTCTCATTCCCCCTTCCCCACAAACCCAGAGGAAAAGAAAAGAAATACAAAGGAGGAATGAAAGTGTAAGGTAGTAAATGAGGAGTGGGAAAGGAAAGAAGAAGGGAGCCTTTTACAAAATGAGTGGTATCCATTCTTATGAGCAGGCAACATCATCTCTTTCTAAAGCTATTGTGTAGCTGACTGGAAATCTTTCACATATTTTTGCTGTTGTTATTACACTTGAGTAGCTGTGTGTAAGCTTCTTAGATCTATTTCTTTCCTTCAAATGCAATAATACAAAGGGAAATTATTATATTTCTCTTAAATTACAAAATAATGTTTAAAAATGTACATTTTTTATTAAATAAAACATGTTTTGATTAAATTTTAGGAATGGCGGACAAGAACGCCTGTCAGCATTTATAATAAACAATCTGAAACTATAACTCAGAACATCAAATCATCATTTATATATAATTTTTATTTTTATAGAAAATCATTTACATCATGATTTAACAGAAAATAGTCCAGAAAACATTTGAATACGCATTAAACCAGCATACTCGTAACAATCAAAATCAAAATACTGTTCAAAAAGTAAAAAGACAAACATTTGTTTAATGACAGTTGTGACATTAATCCTCCACTCGCAGCAGATAGGATGCACGTCGACTGTTTGGAAGATCCAGGTCGAGATTTGATTAAATAAAGAGTCATGAGATCTTTTCTGAGGTGTGGATTTTTTGGTGACAGAAATAAAACTTTATATATCTTCTATTTCGTAATATATTTAATTGTATAATCCACTCGTTACTATTACGAATTTCGAATAACTCTTTTTTTAAGGTTATTAACTTTCCTTTACAATTATATTCACCGCAACATTTTTCATCCTCCTCAAACAAGACTGAAGAACATATCTCTCCCCCAAAGATTATTGATTTTCTGTAACTATCGTTACTCCTCTATTAATTTTGTGATTTGCCGATGTACTGCTACGACACCGCATTACGTAATACAATTATTACTACGGCCAATCACAAAATTACACATATATTTGATTTTAATATGTCATTACATGGCCTTCTAAGTCATATCAGAAAACAATATTCATATAAAAAGTTCTAACTAAAACATATCGTTACACAGTTCACGATATATTACATAGGAAATGAAATGATAAAAATAAAATGCTTGCATAGACGTTACCCAATTTGGAATATTGTCTGTTATGGAAGAGTTTGTGGTGCTCTGTTTGGAGATAAACAGCATACTCCGAAAGTTGTGCTGATGTTTTGACGGTCAGACTGTATTGAGCTAAATTCCCGCATTCTGTGACCTCTCTAAGCTGAACCATACTACACCAGCAACCTCCAGAAATGCCAGTCCCTGTAACATAAGTGGTAGAGTGTCTGCCTCATGTTCAAGAGTTCCCGAGTTCGAATCTCGGTCAGGGTAAGTTATCTGCATAAGCTTTCTTTTGGAGCTTCTCCTTATCCTGAAAGATGAATGTAAATCTAAGCTCTATGTATTATCTTGCTGCTCAAAACGTTACCATGGCTTTATCTTTGTTAGTAAAAACATCTCAGATAACGCACTGATTATTCTCGGAGTGAGAGGGGAACTGCAACGCTTCTGGGATCTGTGCTAAGCACCAATGAACGCATCACTTCAGCCAATGGAAAGCACAGGAATCACTAATGACAGATAGATGTCATGTCCACGTGGAGTAATCAGTGCGTTATATAATCGAGATTTCCATTAACAAAGATAAAGCCAGTTAACAATTCGAGCCGCACAATAATACCCTGGGCTCATATGAGAACCAGTTGACCCATTTCATTCATCGTCCGATACGACTGAACGTTAGAGGATGTAAATTTTAGAAATAAAAATAAAAATCTCACCAAATGACTACATTCATTCGTCAGACAGGTAGACATATAGCTATATGTAATCCGTTCCTTGGGAAGAAGGAATGAAGAGGAAAGCTATGGTCAATTAGATTTGGACGACAATACTCTATCAAGGACGAGTTCCCTAACGATTCCAGACTGGCAGCAACGTGAATTATTGAAGACTGTGTACCTTAATAAGTGTAGAGATATTATGACTTCATTCAACCATGTAATATTATTAAGAAAGAACTTCTGATTCGTGAATTTTAAATGTGGGTTAACTCTTAGCTGTAGGCAGACAATATAGAAAGAAAAAATTGCCTAATAAGTTCTGCAAGTACTTTTCACCTAATTTTATTTTGACCCAGTTTACTACCGGACATGGGAAATTTAAAACTTACTTTCGAAGATTCCATATAGACTCTCCTGATGGATATTTCTGTAAATGTGAAATCGTTTATGAAAGTGCTGAACACTTAATATTTAGATGCGATCTTCATCCCAAAAAGAGATGTAATCTTATTCAACATTTTTCATATTGTAATACAGATCTTAAAACACCGTTGATTCATTTATTCTTTAAAAAATGGGCACTTTATTGGCCAAATTTTAAAACGCTATAATTATCATGTTCTGTTATTTTGATCTTTGTATTTATGTGTTTTTGTAACTAGAATTCTAACATACCTTACTGGTAAAATAAGGTTATTTCTTTTGGAGAATTAATAATAATAATAATAATAATAATAATAATAATAATAATAATAATAATAATAATAATAATAATAATAATAATAATAATAATAATAATAATAATAATAATCATAATAATGATAATGATCATAATAATGATAATGATCATTATAATGATAATGATCATAATAATGATAATGATCATAATAATGATAATGATCATAATAATGATAATGATAATGATAATGATAATGATAATGATAATAATACTGATAATGATAATAATAATGATAATGATAATAATAATGATAATGATAATAATAATGATAATGATAATAATAATGATAATGATAATAATAATGATAATGATAATAATAATGATAATGATAATAATAATGATAATGATAATAATAATGATAATGATAATAATAATGATAATGATAATAATAATGATAATGATAATAATAATAATAATAATAATAATAATAATAATAATAATAATAATAATAATAATAATAATAATAATAACAATAATAATAATAATAACAATAATAATAATAACAATAATAATAATAACAACAATAATAATAATAACAACAATAATAATAATAACAACAATAATAATAATAATAACAATAATAATAATAATAACAATAATAATAATAATAACAATAATAATAATAATAATAATAATAATAATAATAATAATAATAATAATAATAGTAATAGTAATAGTAATAGTAATAGTAATAGTAATAGTAATAGTAATAGTAATAGTAATAATAATAATAATAATAATAATAATAATAATAATAATAATAATAATAATAATAATAATAATAATAATAATAATAATAATAATAATAATAATAATAATAATAATAATAATAATAATAATAATAATAATAATAATAATAATAATAATAATAATAATAATAATAATAATAATAATAATAATAATAATAATAATAATAATAATAATAATAATAATAATAATAATAATAATAATAATAATAATAATAATAATAATAATAATAATAATAATAATAATAATAATAATAATAATAATAATAATAATAATAATAATCGCTTAACCCAAGCCACCTGCCATAGAACTGTGCACGTGTAATGACCAATAAGAAACCTATTGTAACATTGCATATACCGTTAGAACTGTTTCATGGAGTCGAAGCGAGAGCACTACAAAACGGAGGCCTAATATATGATATGGTTCCCTTATCCAAAGAGCAAAATTTCAGTCTGCGCATGGCTGAATTAGTCTTATTCAAAGCATTCGCTTCCTTTGACGATGGCAATGCTTTGAAAATGAATACAGCTTGATATAGCATTTCTATTATTCCATGCGAGCGAGCTTTGAGTCAGGTCACTTGGTGTGAAACTTCATTATTTTTCTGGGCGATTTAAGCTCGTTCATTTGAGATAGGGAGACAACAAAGAAGAAGGGAAGGGAGGCGGTTGCTTCTGTTTGACGCTTCACACCTTGGCGGACCTCATCATTAACAACAATGGTCGGTTTCCCATCACCCATCACGACTACTATCTTTTATTTTATAATAACCACCCTGCTCGCCAGGACGGCGCTAGGACCTGCTCGCCAAAATAATCAGTGTTATCAGCTACCTTTGTAATGAACAGCAGGCATAACAATACTGATTATATTCCTCAGGACTATAGATCAAGTTCACCACATATCCCTCTACAGTGTCTCGTGACATTACTTTTTCAATGTCTCATAGTTTTATAAATATTGGTCTATAATTAAGGGTGTATTACAGTAAAAAGCTACTTAGTTTCGGAATAGTATAACTAAGTAAAACCGAATAGCTCAGCTACTTTAGTAAATAATATGTAGTCTACCCGACATTGTGGTTGGCTGTTTAAACTACAATTGTGAACTAATTTCACCTCCCCGTACTATACGAAACTGCAGCATCATTTAGAGATTTTTAATATGAATTCTCCCCGTTGTGGCTTACAATTGTTATTTAGTGCAGGGCACGTATATTTCAAATGAAGGATGAAAAATAAAAACCAGATATGCACACAAAAGAATGTCAACATCGGCAGTACTTTTACTTCCTTAACATCCCTCCGACAGTAGTCCATGTTCTGGGAATGCTACACTGTCTTAAAATCCTTTGATTTTGGAAGATCCTTGGACGGATTGGCCAAGAGTCTTATATATATATATATATATATATATATATATATATATATATATATATATATAATTATAGTAGTTGAAATGTTAAACCTTTATACGTTTTCGTTGGCCACATTAACACAAAATATGTATAATTCTTACGTAAAGCGAATTCTTAACACAGAATGAAATAACTCCCAAGTTGAAATTTTAAACCTTTATACGTTTTCGTTGGCCACATTAACACAAAATATGTATAATTCTTACGTAAAGCGAATGAAATAACTCCCAAGTCAAGTTAACCTCCTTAAAAACAAAATGATGCTGTCAGTTAATATAAAGCGTCAGTTTACAGATTCCTAACGTTAACAACTCTCTTTCTTTAGAGAACTATTTAGCTCTGCTAACAAACTTGATCATGACTTAAGTACAAAGAAAATAAAGCAATAACTAGGTCTTACCATCCAGAAGCTTGAGACCATACTTGTTTATCATTAGAATAAACGTTATTCAGAAGTTCTGGATACACACCTATAGTGTTTAATAAATGTCAGTTTAAGAAGCGAGACAAGATAAATTGTAGCTGGCCCCGTAGCTCAGTCGGTAGAGCACCTGCCTGCCGTGCTAGGGGTCCCGGGTTCGATTACCGGCGGTGGGGGTGGGGATTTTTCTCCGACCAAGATAATTCCTCATCTTCCCCAGAGTCTGGAAGTATGAATGAGAGTGTGAATGTGTGCATGATTTAATGATTAAAAAACCTAACTATTACGTGTTCCAAAGGATAACGGCCGGCCGCCGATATCACCATTTCAGCTAAAGGCGGGGTATAAATGGAACAAATAAAAAAATGTGGCTTTATAAATATTGTCATTATTCCTTGCAATATTCCTTGTTGTCATACTGTGTGAGTGAAGCAACTTGGGACGTCACACAATGTCAGAGGTGCAAATGTAACGAATTCCACCATGTCTTACTAATTTTCAAACCTTCACACATAGCTTGATAAACACCATTTTGCTTAGAACGTTCTGGAATTTAGCTTTCACCTTTTCGATGCCCGGCACTAGAGGTGTCCTGTTAATTCAATTAGCTTAGTCTTGAATTATGCTTATACTCTTGGACATTTCCAACATTGTTGGATATGAACTGAAGATTTTCAGATAATTCATGTGATATCAAAAACTTGCAGTTACAGTAGTTGCAATAGCCTTATAATCGTTTTACAACCCTGGCCCTCCTCCACCTAGTCCTTTTTACAACGTTGCCAACTTTCTCGATATATCATTGTATCGTACTAGGTTTCGTTTAAATAAATTATCTTATGTCCATTACTGCGAAACTTCCCTAGTTTTGACATTATAAATTCGTCTAAGGTGGGCGCTTTCCCTTTTGCATAGAATCTATAAATTTCTCGGCGAATTAAATCGCATGTGAAATGATCGAAACATTAGAGAAACGTTTCCTTTTGTTTTCACACTCGATCAGTGTCTTTGGTGTTCCTTTCGTCACAATTTTTCTTACTGTATTTCTGTGAATACCCAGTATTCATATGGTTCATTGCATGACCCCCTACCAAGATTATTTTTTCAGCACATATTTATATGTATTCAAAACAAGCGCTTGAATTTTCTTAGAAAGAGTTTCTGTTATAACTTTGTTTTTTGAGGTTTCTCCAGTAACAACTTAACCCAGCAACACTTTCCAATTCATTCACACTATTCTCTTCGCTTTTATTATGTTCACTTGACAAAGTTATATACTACTTCATTTGGATTTACCACTGCATTTCCCTCCCATGGTCTCCACATCGTGACACACAACGAATTCTGCACGTAATGAAGCAGATCAACTGGAAGTTGGAACTTTGGCAACTGAGACTCCACGTGGAATAAACATGCGACTGTTGCTTCTAGAAAATCAGGGTTGCTATTGGTCCTCAATGACAGTGTTCCATTTCTGAAGTATGGAGATAGATTTATGACGGTCATTAGTGGGCGGTAGGGTCCGTTTCCTTTGTGAAACAACTGCACTCGCGTTGACTAGACAGACTTTACACGAGATGTATAAGGTTATACATGGACCTGTCTTGTGTGTCGCGTTGTCCTGTTTTGAGCTGAACAGTTGAGACAATGCTTCTTTAAGAGAACCCTGACTTGTAGTTTTCATTTATAGTGTGGCGTTTGTTTTCAACTGTTGCGAGATTAATTTGATTGTCAGTCAAATTGTTATGGAATATTTGATGGGTTCAATTTGGGACGTCAGCTCAGAAAATTACAAAGATCATAACAAGAAGAAGCAATTCCCCACACAGGTTCCTAAATGCACCGTCCATTAACCCTACTTTTTTCCCGGGCGTACTCCCATTTACATCTTTTTTAAGAGTGGTAGCAATATACCTACAACGCACAGTGATTCATACCAGCTATCAAAACAGATGTGGAAATAGGCTAATAGAACTGATTTCCCAGGCCGCACCACGGCTGAGTGGTTAGACCGCTTGGCTCTCACCAAGGCGGCCCGGGTTCGTGGTGAGATTTGTGGGGGACAACATGGCGCTGTAGTGGATTTTCTCCAGTTCCTCCGGTTTCCCCCGTCAGCATTCCACCAATTGCTCCATCATCATCTTTCCTACTACTTATCTCGCCCTCACACAATCATCCACTTCCTTCACCCTTACACCAGGTATCGGGCTGATCACCCATCCTGGTTCTCTATCACGATCCAGAGCTTTGGTTCCTCAGGCCCGCCATAAAGGGATAAAGGAACCAGAACTCCCTAACACTGCAATAAACGGCACTAATAGGGATAAGGTGAAGAAAAAGAACTGATTTATGAACAATACTTAGCATGATAAGTCTCATATGAACCACCAAAATCTATGCCGCATCATTTCTTGTTGTGTGAGATAAAATCGCGTGGATAAATGAGGCATTAATTTCAATAGAGTACTTAATATTCCATGCAGTTAATCCATTCCTCCTTCCCCACAAAGCAAGAAATGCTTGGTCATTATAACAAGTGCTAATTGCTTGCACATGCCCACTGTTATTTTACTATCGGTATTGGTCAGTGTGGTTTATTTGTATTTCAGGTATCGTAGAAAAGAGAGCGGATTGTTATATGCATTGAACAGAGACTGACAACGGACGAGGTATTCAAATCATTAGAGCTGCGGTACTAACGAAGGGAATACGACTGCCTGCAGTCCAAGGAGCTTCTATTCTCTTAGCACTGTATCGCCGTGAAGTCCAAACACCCGCAACGCACAGTGAGAAGGAAAGTACAAGAATGACACCGCGAGTTGTCACAAATCAGCATCCGTGCATTAGAGCAAAGAAAAACCGCAAATTCATACTCAAATCTCAACGGAGATATTGAATTACGTACTATCAATGACACAAAACTTTTGGTTTTTGGTTGTCTTACATTTTGTGAAACAAAGCAGGAAATAAGCTCTACAATCAACGTTGTGATTGCTCACGAGTATTGGGAAAATAACATTTAGAAACCATTTACTATTTTTTATGAAATTGCATTTTTAAATACTGCAGTGCATTTTTAACACTTTACAGAACCAGTTTTATTTAACGTTATAACACGTAGTTGGAATACAATAATTTCCTTAATTTCGCTGCTCACAATCGTTATAATGTGATTATTAGGGGGAAAAACGCATCATCCAAAGCGGCTCTGTTTCCTTTAGTTTGTTTAGGCGAGGTTCTACTGCACTTGATTGGTATCTGAATTCAGCTGGGACTTAATACACAAGGAGAAGTCAAATGAAAATAAATATTTTAAATGTATTTTTCTATTGAATAAAAGTGCAAGAAGGTGTTATCTTTTTCGAGACAGCCTCCCTGTCATTCAACACACTTCCTCTAGCACGTGGAAAGGGCACAGATTCCTTTGTAAAATAATTATTTTGGTTGCGTTCACAACCACTCATGCACCGCCTTGTGCATCTCTTTATCAGAATGATATACTTCCTCCCATCATGTCTTTAAGTGGTTCAAACTTGGTGCAGTGTCTGCTGAGTAAGGTACTGTCTGTAGTGAGTTACCGTAGCACCCAACTTGCAGACACTATAAGTACGTAATTGAAGGATGTGATGAGCTGAGCCATCTCTAATGTTCATATTTGTTACTATTCATCCATCGTCATATGGGATCTTTTAGCACAGTGGCTTCAACTGCTTTAGTACACTCTGGTGTCACAAAGCAGTGTGCCTGACCCGAGAGTAGAGCGTCTGCCACGTAACTCACAAAATTTCCTAACTTCCTATTCAGTCATACACTTGCAGTGATAGAATGGAGCATGCTAGACCTTCTGCTGATGGATTTCAATAGGTTTCAACCTTCACTCTTCTTCCTTATGCATATTCTATTGGACATTCCTTACATCAGTGGTAACAGTACTGTCAACTTACAGAAAAATTACGCAAAAGGTCGATTTTTAGCTACATCTTTAATGTTTTCATTTGATTCCTCCTCTATCTATTTAGCTGAATGCAACGATGATGTACATTTTAGTAAGTGAGTCTGGTTGTTCTCAAGAGTGGAATTTTACACATAGGACAAGCAGGCTTTTAGAATGGCGCAGTTATGTTTGGAATAAAACGATAAGGAAGGGAGTAGTTTTATCGAAAGGGTAACGGAAAACATGAGAAACTCTTTCTTCTCTTTCCGGTTAGGCGACTCTTTCTCGAGCGGTTATAGCAGATTAGTTATAACACCTGTAAGCTGCTGTACGACCGTTCCTTAAAAATAAAACAGTTTTGCATACATGGTTGCTAATTAATTCCCGTAAACCCGAGAATAAAGAGTCGCTATCTTCTTAGTGTGTGTAATCGAGTGTCAATCCTCCGCCATCATGAACATGTACACCAATAGTGTCTAAGAATGTCAAAGTAAAAACATTTTTATCACACGATCACTTCATTTACTTCAAGAAGACTGACGCCAAAATTCCAGACCTTGTTTCCCAGCTCATTATCAAACTTTATAACTATTCAGTTATATTTTTAAGCTACTCTGTTGTTTAGTGCAAAGAATACCTTATTTACTTCATGGGCTAATCATTCTGTATTGAACAACTGTATCACAAACTGACCAAAACTGTGTCTTTTGTATGAATTTAACAAGAAAGTTGTTTGTATGTTTAGAATATGCAAGTATTAGGTATAGCCACACTATTCGAACGGTTACCATGGATTTATCTTTTGGTAATAGATACCTCTCAGATAACGCACTGATTACTCCACGTGGAGTGAACATATATCTGTCATTTGTGATTTCTGCGAATTCCATTGGTTGAAGTGACACGTTCATTGGTGCTTAGCACACGACCGGGAGGCCCGTCAGTACCTCTCTCACTCTTACAAGCATAATTAGTTCGTTATCTGAGAGGTTTCTGTTAACAAAAATAAATCCATGGTAATCGTTCCACCAGCGCGACAATAACTCCACTGGTCTATGTCTCAGTTAGAACAATCAGCAGATTTCAGTTCGAGCCAGAGCCAGTTTACCTTGTTAGTAGGCTCGCGAAAACATTGGCTTATATAGCCCCTAGAATTTGACAAATATTATAAATGTTCTGAAGGCGGGGAGAACGTAACCTTACAGAAGCTTCTATTAACTTCTTGATCGCATGTCACAATATAGTTCTTCACCGTTTTAGTACCGTTAGCTTTAAAGTTTCCCACGTTCGATTATAGCTTTTAATATTTATGCAGTCAAATCACGAAATACCATAACCTCACATAACTGTGTTAATTAAATTTGAGTATAAGGTTGTCTTCATAAAGAAAAAAAATACCCTATTGCTTATATTGTTGGCTGACACATCATTCTTGGTGTCTAATTATTTTTTTTTTAATTTACGACTTCCAACGTTAAGTCATATCGGACGATGAATGGAATAGATGAAATGATGCTCAAATGAGGCGGGGTCCATGGACCTTAGAGTTGCCCGACTTTCGTCTTACAGGATAAGGGAAAACCCCAGAAAAACCTTAACTTCACCCTGACCGAGATTCGAACTCGGGACCTCTTGAACGTGAGGCAGACATGCTACCACCACGCTACAAAGGCAGGCTAATTGGTGTCTGTCTATCTTGGACTGCATGTGAGTGTGGATGAGTTAAATCAGTCTTTCGCCAATCTTTATATCTAAATGAAAACACATGGAATAGGTTTTCTTATGGAAAATGACTGTAAAGGATGGTTAATCTTATCTTTTATGTGCTAATGATGTCACACAGTCGCTCTACCGCACCTCCTTCTTTTTGTGCGTGAAGCATTTTCCCTTCATTCATTCATATAACCAAATATAGAGAGGTTTTTTTTTTAGTCACATGAATGCATCATAGCTCTCTCGCGCCTTCTACGCGTTAAATCTGGACATTACTGATGACTGGTGATGATGATTTTAAAATATGTGACAAAGGACAATAGATCTGCACGTGTATTTCGGATTCAGTTACCGAAAACTTAAGTCAGATTACATTAACTGCAAATGTTAATTGAATGTGTGACAAGCTGAATGATTGGCTGTCGAAAGAAGACGAATCACTTGACTGTTACTGTTGTATTGCGAAGCAAGTTTACAATTATGTCATCGCAGTAATGAAGATACAGAAAACTGTAAAGTATATCGACAATGTTTACATCACAAATGGAGAAACAGTCTTATTTCTAATATAAAGGGGACAGACCCTCACGTTCTCCCCCTCCGTCCCTATCTATTTGTCCATCTCTCGAACAAAAGGTAAAAATTATAGAACAGATTACATTAAGGACATTAGTAAAATCGTTATAATTATATTTATGTTATAATACATCAATTAAATAAATTTAAGTAACTGTGGAGTGAACTGCTAAAATTGTTTTTCTGTACTTGTGCAAAAAGGTACTAAGAAAAACACATAATGTCCATATTGAAGGAAGCTATTACACACAAAACCAAAATAATATGCATTTAGGAATGATATAGCCCCTCTTGTAGTTTATAATTCCCCATTTATTATATATAGGCTGCTGCTAAGTATCAAATGCAGCTTTTAAACATCCAGTGTTTGACTTCTGTGTTGCACTTATAAATGAACTGGAAGAGAAGCTCTGAAAATGTATTCTTCTAACAAGTAAATAAGATCTTCACAAATATATTTGATCATGTCCATGTTTTGTTTTCTCATTCGATTCTAATGAGAATATAAGAGAGCTAAGGAGAGGGGAAAGAAAGAGACTACGTTTGAATCCATTAA
>JAUKNK010000577.1:0-32428 GCA_030765055.1 Mantis religiosa | reverse complement strand
AAGATATTTATTTGAAAAATAAGGATCTCGTAATGAATTTTGATATCCCTCCAATAGATGTCATCAATAAGTTTGTGTTGTCACCGGTAGATGGCAGTTAGATAAGGAGCTATTCTTCAAACTCCGGTAGTGGTCAAGGTCAGTCAGTTAGTGGGTTGAGTGTTGATACCGAAATTATGCTTTGCCAGAAGCAGTCATGATAGATGTCAAAGAATGTGGGTTCTTTGTCAAGACCAGGGCAAGGCCAGTTCAGTTGGGGAAAATCTATAACAAAGCCGTGTAAGAAACCGTGTCTTAGCAGATTTCTAAAGGAATTGTCACTTGTCGTGTATGAATAGGGAATTCTTTGGATCGTGTACAATGGCGACCAAAACAGCCACAAAGGACTTTGTTTAAAAAGAGTTGAGAGGAAAAGTTAGAGATATACACGCGCGCAGCTGTGGTTAGGGCGCACTCTTCGGCTAAGGCCCGATGGAGACAATTCGTGGCTAGGAAGCCATTATAAACAGTCTGAGACGTGCAGCTAAGAGAGGAGTCTGAGACGTGAAGCCTATTAGAGCGGTCAACTTTTTCTGTCTTGAATATTTGTCGGGTCATAAAAATTTAGCATTCAATAATTCTAACCGAGATTGGTAACCCTCCGGTCGACAGCTTCCACTTAGATGTTTGAAAGAAGCAGTGAATAAATAATTTGGAGACGGGTATTCAGTGTTGTGAAAACCTCCTTCTCACACCCATCCACGCATACCCTGAGAGAAACCTCATTGCTCACCGACTTCTGTGTTCGCCATTATATTATATTTTCATCAAATTGGCGTTCCATCGGGGAACTTGTGTACACCCATAAACATTTGTATCAAATTGGCGCACAACGTGAGTTGTGGTAACCCTTGATCGCCACCATCTTAATAATTGTATCAGTGTCAAGCTGAGTGGCTGAGGATGAAACCAGATGTATTGCTTTGAAACCTGTCGCAGGATTTAAATAAGATAAGTAAATAGTGAAGTTGTGTTACTAGTGCTTAGTTATTATTGATAATGGTGATATGTCTTTATATGTTGGAAGAAAACTGTCAAATTTATATTATCGTAACTGTTTTAATGCAATATATTATGCAACAGAGTTGATTTATCTGAAGTACATGTTAATTCTTCAACGAAGTAAAGAGGAGGTTTCTTTGCTCTCAAGCACATGGCACGATAGCACGTGATTTAGCGGTAGTGTTGACATATTTGTTTATATGACTTTTATCACTGACCTTGTTTTTGAACTGGATTAGTCATATATCGCCATTCGATGGTGTGCTATGCCCAGTGCGAGAGATAAATTATTTTATTGATCGTTTATTGCGCATGTACTTATCATGTGTCTAATGGCAAAGTCTACCGCCAGTTTTTCGGTGATATGACAACCAATTTCATTTTTACACTGTACAAAGTTTTTTATCTACTAACTGAGAAATTGGTGATGTAATATCATTATTTACTTTAGTTAAGTTGTCATCACTGACATTACACAATGAAGAAACCAATGTTTTCCTTGAAGAACCTGTTTTCACTTCACATTCATCGCAATGTTTGAGGTTAGTTTGGACGAAGTCAATATATTCTCATGTGTTACTACACTTTTTCCATTTAGGGGTTGTAACTCTTTTGTTATGTAATCACGATTACTAGAACTGTTTATACTGGCTCTCATGACGATTTCTTACACCAAAATTACTGCTTCTTCCCATCTGAACACAGCACTAGTAATTCAAAACATACTAAACAAAGCATGGAAGAATAACATCAGATGTACACATTAATATTAATAGACAAAAGAAGGACTTCCTTTCCTAATAAGTGTGTGCTGTTCCATAAGGTTACAACCAAGGAGAGAACACAGTTACAAATGGCTAATAGTGGGCGTGGCATACTGTACAGCCTTCTCAAAATGAGTCTATTTAGGACTTCTAAACTATGGGACAGGAAAATAAATAACGTTATTTGCTTCTACAAACAATAGGGAGGATTATTTAACTTATTTTGTCAAATTTACTCAGAATGCCATTTTGGATACACTAAAGCTTTAATTTTTCAATTTTTATATTTGTATTATTCAGGGAGTGGTGTTTCTTGTAATAGAAAATAATAGTTAGTAAGTATATAGTAGGCTAGGCAAGAAAGTTAAGTAAAAGTGAAAATGCCACAAGAAAAAAGAAAGAAGAACAAACAAGAAGCAGAGAAATGGTAATGTTAGTTGAAGCGTGAAACCACGTAATGCAATTGAAGCTGGCGCGATAACACGACACGACTAATGTTAATATATCTCGTTAACATCCATTCGTGGAGTTGAGCTCAAATTTGCCGATGGCTGGCTTTATTACACAGCGCGCAGCGTTGGCGCTTGACTCCTAATGGTAGCACCTCTCGACAGTTGAACAAAGGCTATTCATTGTACAGCTAGAGGCAGGCAACAATGTATCACACCGCCACGAGAGTGAAAAGCGGGGCGATTTTGATTTGACATGTCCAGTGATGTGCTGTGTTGCCCATTGAATTCACTATCACGATGAGTCTTTGTGAAGAAGGTGAAAAAAGGGAATGGTCAGCTTCAATACATGTTGATATTTCAGATAACGTCTCTCTCAATTCACAGCCAACAACATTCCTCTTGTGCATACTCATTATTCTGCGGCATTTACACCTTTACTCTCTCAACAACTGCGTATTCCATTCAAAAACCCGATGTTTGAATATGTTTTCAGAACTACAGAATTCGCAGAAACTCTTT
Source organism: Mantis religiosa (assembly GCA_030765055.1). Classification (NCBI taxonomy): domain Eukaryota; kingdom Metazoa; phylum Arthropoda; class Insecta; order Mantodea; family Mantidae; genus Mantis; species Mantis religiosa. Next base: position 29,652 of record JAUKNK010000577.1, on the reverse strand, counting down.
TTATATATTTTGTTGTATGGTATAGCGAAAAATACCTTAGCTAAAGGTAAAACTTTTACCTCCAATGTTTCTTTATATAAAAAAAACGTTATGCAACGTTGTCATACCTAACGATAAATGAAATTATGTTCAAATGAGTACAGGGTCAATAGAGCCTAGAGCTACCAAACATTGATCTTTCAGGATAAGGGAAAACCTCTAATGTTAAGTCATATCGGACGATGAATGAAATGATGTTCAAATGAGTACAGGGTACATAGAGCTTAGAGTTACCAGACATTCATATTTCAGTATAAGAGAAAACCTCCAACGTTAAGTCATATCAGACGATGAATGAAATGATGTTCAAATGAGTACAGGGTACATAGAGCTTAGAGTTACCAGACATTCATCTTTCAGGATAGGGAAAACCTCCAACGTTAAGTCATATCGACGATGATGAAATGATGTTCAAATGAGTACAGGGTACATAGAGCTTATATTTACCAGACTCTCATCTTTCAGGATAAGAGAAACCTCCAACGTTAAGTCATATCGGACGATGAATGAAATGATGTTCAAATGAGTACAGGGTAGATAGAGCTTAGAATTACCAGACATTCATCTTTCAGGATAAGAGAAAACCTCCAACGTTAAGTCATATCGGACGATGAGTGAAATGATGTGCAAATGACTACAGGGTACATAGAGCTATGAGTTATCAGACATTCATCTTTCAGGATAAGAGAAAACCTCCAACGTTAAGTCATATCGGATGATGAATGAAGTGATGTTCAAATGAGTAAAGAGTGCATAGAGCTTAGAGTTAGCAAGCATTCATGTACCAGGATAAGGGAGAACCCCCGGAAAAAGACTTATCCAGGTAACTCACCTTGACAGAGATTCAACTAGGTGGTCTTGATCGTGAGGCAGAGGCTACCACCAATGCCACAGAGGCGGGTATAGCCATTACTCTACTTGCTGTCTAATATTTCTTTGCCATTTTGGAATTTCTGTATTGTCTGTCGGTAGAATCCTACAAGTGTTGCTTAATGTTTCCACACACACTCAATCGATTTGCCTGACCTGCCACCAATCGTATCCTATTCCTTTTGGCCTGTCACTGCACAAAGTTTATAGTAAAACATGGATACCTCAGCATAATTTGTGCAAATATCTCTGTAGACTAAAGCAGGATAGGGAGGAGTTGGCCACGGCGATTGTGACTTACAGTCGACTTTCGGGAGCTCAGCTGAACGCCCACAGACCAGAAATCCTTCCACTTGGCACCTGGGAACATCACCAACATTGCTGCATATGAAGGTGGTGCCACAAACCACTATACTAGGGGTTATATTTACCTCTAACCTAACAGAAATATTTCTCTTAATTGGACTCAGAGGTTCAACGCGCTACGTTTTAACTTACATGAAGATCGCTCTCGAAATCTAACGTTGTTGCAACGCGTCTGGTACACTCATACTGTCACCCAATTATCGGAAGCACAACAAACGACAGCTGAGTAAGGGACCAGAGGCCGCGCCACACCCACCCCATTTATCTCCTGTCACTAACTGAAGGGATGATTAGGAGAGGGATTGCGGGCCACTGTGCCGTCTCTTTACCCTCCCCCTCGATTCTCGAACGTACGGGGTGTTTCTTCTAATCCGGAAACTTGTAGATTGGCGAGCTGGTCTTATATAAGTGACGCGCAGGGCGGAGGAAGTCAGTTCTTGGCGAGCTGTGAAGAGCGCCAGTGAGGGGACGGACTGCGTACGGTGCGTCGGAGGAGTTTACGTAATTACGAGTGCAAGTGGAACTGTAACGGACGAACTGGTGAATCGTAATTGTGTGCATTACGTAATTCTGTGTAATTGCAAGTGTTGAACTGTAAGCCGGTGGAAATAAAGGAATATTTTTAAGTGGTGCAATCGGACTTTTCATTTCACGAACCCACAAATTCACAATACTTATGCACTGAGTAAACTGTGGTATGTGGCGCAGATTTTGCCGCTCCCTAAGCAGCTCGCCCAACGTTTTGGGACTCTGCTTGGATACTTCCTGTAGACGGGGAAAGCATATCGAGTTGCTCACCCGCAATTGCGCCTTCCTCTAAAGAAAGGTGGTTGTGGTCTAGTGGATGTTCACAAGTGTATGGCGCTGTTGGGAAACATAGGATTGTCTCGTTACTTGGCAGTGAGTCTCCAATTGACAAGAAGTTTTGGTATGACCAGTTACATACCGTGGAGAGACCGAGGACGGGAATTTCATCGTTTGGTCGCCAAGCTCCGTGCTCTTGAAATTCCGGGGAGCGAGAAGTTTCTGACTACCAAGAACCTCTATAGTCACTTGATGGGGCCAGGTATTCAAAGACCTTATGTGGAAACAAAATACAGTAGTGACTGGAAATGCGTTTGGGCCAATGCAACCAACTGTAACCTTCTGTCGCTCTGGAGAGAAACTGTTTATTAAGTTGTTAATGAAACGTTCCAAATGCAGAAGAGATGTGGCGTCACGGGAGAGTGAATTCAAAGTTCTGTGGCGTATGTGTGGAAGATGATACACTTGAGCATCGCTTGTACAACTGTCAGCGGGCTGACTTAATTTGGACCTCCCTCCGAGATGGCCGCGCCGTGGCTCAGTGGTTAGACCGCTTGGCTTTCACCAAGGCGGCCCGGGTTCGATCCCAGGTGACCGCAAAGTGAGATTTGTGTTGGACAACACGGCGCTGGGGCGGGTTTCTTCTCGGGACCTCCAGTTTTCCCCGCCATCTCATTCCACCCGTGCTCCATTTTGATTTCATGTATCATCAGTGTCACCGCCTGCGGTGCCGTATGTAGTAAAAGTGGGCGTTAAACACTACACATTCCCCTCCGAGATGCACTACATAAACTTCGTACAGAAGTACTTACTTCGTACTTACTTCGTACTTACGTTCGGTACCACAGCTGGTACAAATGGAGTTTCGCTTCAAAGACACGAAGATCCATAATTTTGCAATGTGGTTGGTTGCTGGTACACTACATTGGCTGCTGAAAGTACGGAGAGGAGACACTGTGCTATGAAAGCACTTACGTATATTTTTAAAGCAGCAGAGGTGGACCTATATACGGAAGAAGACCTTGCGTTCTCTGGAGCCATACATTTAATACTTGGAACAAATGCAAATCTAATAACCATTTAAGCAAACAGAGCCGTTTCTATTGTCTCACAGTATAAGCCAATAGAACAAGAGGCGTTCTAAACGACTTACCCTGTACCCTTCCGTCTTAAAAAATAAAAATAAATTTAAAAAAAGTTAAATATATATGAAATATATAAAATATATAAAAATTAAAAAATAAAAATAAATAACTAAATAATAAAAAAATCTTAGGATACACTTGTTCATTAATCTTTCTTTCCTTAGAGATATTTAAAACGATCACTTAAGACAGTTATTCAAAGAGTGAAGTAACAAGAGAGAGAGAGAGAGAGAGAGAGAGAGAGAGAGAGAGAGAGAGAGAGAGAGAGATGAGAGAGAGAGAGAGAGGAGAGAGAGAGAGAGAGAGAGAGAGAGAGAGAGAGAGAGAGAGAGAGAGAGAGAGAGAGAGAGAGAGAGAGAGAGAGAGAGAGAGGCTATTATAAATGTATGCATTAAGCTAGAGTTTATAACGTATTCTCTTTTGTATTAGACAAGATAATTGACATTTTTCTCATGTACGAGTATATTAAATTTGCAGACGAGTGACTACTAACCTTTCTGTGAATTTAATACCCACATCTAATTATTTCCTGTTCGTAATTGTTGGTAGCACCGCCTTCTCATGGTCTGGTCACTTGGAACAACAATTGGAACCGTGTATAGCTTCCCAAATACTTATACAAATGTATACAATAGCTTTTTCTACTTATTATAATACACAACAAACCTACCAAGGCTTGTTTTAAATTTACTTAATGTTGAAGGAGGTAATCGTTCACAGAAATATTTCATTACATATTCAGATAAAAGTTGGAAAGGTACGTTATATGTTGTTTTCGAAATTAAATACTCTTTGCATAGAATCGCGAGAAGACTAACAAATTCCATACTTAGATAAGACTTAAAAATAGATATACCAGGACTGTTCTATAAAGAATGAACACAATTTTTTTTCTTTTGTTTTTTTGGGAAACGTACCTTTACTCATTCTCAAAATGTTGAGGGTACTTCACAAAATAGTCTCCCTGAATGCAATGCACTTTTCCCAGCGTTTCTGTCAGTCTTCAAAGATATGCTGGAAACCATTTCTTCAGAGATCTTTCAAAATCGCCGCCGCAGCCTTCACCGCTACTTCTGATGATGGATAATGCCTCCCACGAAGGCGTTTCTTCAAGTTAGGGAATAGAAAAATATCACATGGAGCTAAATCCGGACTATAGGGAGGGGGTGGGATGCACTTCACGTTGATTTTTGCAAGATATTCAGCAACAACATTGGCAATATGCGGCCGCGCATTATCATGGTGCAGCATCCAGCCTGCTTGACGGAAATGTGGTCTTTTGCGCCTGATATGGACTTGCAATGTTTTCAGGACATCCCTGTAGTATTGTCCAGTTACTGATGTGTGTGCAGGTACAACATGCTGATAAAACATTTCTTGAATATCAAAGAATGAGATGACCATAAATTTCCCAGCAGAAGCAACCACTTTTGCTTTTTTGGGGGGGTTGGCGATGAAGGAGCTTTCCACACTGGTCTTTGCTGTTTGCTCTCAGGATCAAAATGATGTAGCCAAGTTTTATCAGCAGTGGTTACGTTTGAAAGAAACTCTGGATAATGCCTCCCACTAAGGCGTTTCTTCAAGTTATGGAATAGAAAAAAGTTACACGGGGCTAAATCCAGACTATAGGGAGGGTGAGGGATGCACCTCACGCTGATGTTTGCAAGACACTCAGCAACAACATGGGCAATATGCGGCCGCTCATTATCGTGGTGCAGCATCCAACCTCCTTTACGTAAATGTGGTCTTTTGTGCCTGGTATGGACTTTTAATGTTTTCAAGTCATCCATGTAGCATTTTCCAGTTACTGATGTGTGTGCAGGTACAACATGCTGATAAACCATTCCATAAATATCAAAGAATGAGATGACCATAACTTACCCAGCATTAGCAACTACTTCTGCTTTTTGGAGGATTGGTGCTAACGGAGGTTTCCACACTGAGCTTTGCTGTTTGCTCTCAGCCAAGTTTCATCAACAGTGATTTCGTTTGAAAGAAACTCCGGATCTTCCTCTAACATCAATTTTAACTGCATGTAGACCTGCATGCGAATGTTTGTTGTTCGGGAATCAACAGTCTTGGAACCCATCGCGCCCAAACACGTCTCATGTGTAATGTTTCTCTCACCAACGTGTGGGTGGCACCCAGTGAAATGTTCAGTATTTCAGGAAGTGATCCTAAGGTAATTCGTCGATCCTCTCTCAGAATGGCAGCAGCAGTGTTGATGTTTTCTTTCGTAAGAGCAGTAACTGGAGCACCGGGTCCACCTTCCTTTGAAATTGATTGTCTCCCCTCTTTAAACATTTTAAAATACCTTCGAGCTGTGCTGTAGGGAAGAACAGACTCTCCATAGGCCTCCTGTAACATTGTATAGGCCTCAACTGAAGATTTGTTGAGACGAAAGCAGAATTACAAAGCCGCATATTGTTCCTCGCGTGTTAACTCTATTGCAAGTGTAGGCGATACTGAACATGTCTGAAATTTCCTGGGTCTCAAGGCGGGAACCAGAAGTACCAACAATGAAACTACTACGGCGTGTTTGTTTCACTTTAAGCTAACAGAAAATATTAAGGTTTAATTTTTGTGCGAAAAATTATGACCGTAAAAATATGATGATCGTACTTTATTAAACAGCCCTCGTACTAAAAATTTAAACCAAGAAAAAGGAAGAGGATTGGTTTCATTTAGTATAAACGTATGTTTAAGGCTTTTATATGTTATTTTTTGTCAATTATACAATATTTATTCACATGGTCGACTGTTTAGTGAGTTTACTTATCATCCGGATGTCGCTAGCTCCTTTTCTGGCTGGATGGCAATGTTTCGTTAATACAGAATAATTCCCTGTCTTTCCGAGACTCTGTAAGTGTTAATGTGAATATTTTAATACCTGACTATCGATAGAAGAAGTTACAGGGGGCTTTGCAAATGAAACAATATAAACGAATTTATTCTGAAATAAGAGTAATCTAAAAATATACTCCAAAGAGAACTTATACAAATGAAATGTTTATTTTCTAGCCTATGTTGTAAACCATATGGCATTGTAATCAAGTTATGAGAAATATTGTAGTGAATTTAAGGAAATTTTCTATGTAAAGAATGGTGTGTAGGAAGACGTTTTTTGAGTGTCGCGTTATTGGGAATTTATGAAGTTTGGTACAAGAGAGTAAAGTGTAGATACAAAGGGCCACACTGCTACCTCTACCAGTTCTAATACACCTTGAAGACTGGGAAAATTCGAAATTATGATCTAAGAGGCTTTCCTAATTCACGGAAGCTCAAAACTCCATTAATTCAGGTTTGATATCGACGCCAATCATTTTGGTTGCAATGTATTAATTTCTTCGCCTAGGCACTTAAGGATATCCAGTCACAGGTAGCGCTACATGTTTTGATTTCCTGAATAAGTTAATTAATATTCATAATCTCTGCGGGTGTATTCAGAAAATAGCCTTCGTTATAGGGTAGCGCATGTACATTGTTATCAGGGATGCACTACTCTGCACTAGCACTAATTGCCAAGCGTTCGTCGAGAGCTCTAAATGTATTCCATGACTGGGGCCACATCGGCGGTTTTCGGTTTCCGATTTGGGACATTGTGATCGGAAAATGATTTCCATTGTGCGAGTCCGCAATGCGGAGGAACCTCGTACAGCTCGGTTACTCATCCGAGTGGCAATTGGTAATTAACTGGCAATCGAGACCACAAAGTCACGGAATGATGCCATCTGATGAAATGTCCTTTTGCATTCTGCAACGCCATGCGATCGTCAGCTGTTACCTGCACTGCTCGTTTCCCACACGACAGCTATAAACTCGGATTTATTTCTAAGCTAGAAAAACGCCCTAGGGGTCACAAAGTCCAACTTAGTTTCACTGCAACTTTCAGAACTTGACATTCGTATTTACTGACATTAAAAACTATTAGGGTCTTTAAACCAAAACTTACTTCTAGTGGTTATATTATAGCATTTACATAATCAGCGTCGAGGCGAGACTTTCAAAGCGAGGGAAGCACCAATAATAATTTTCATTAAAATAAGGGGGAATAATGACTCAAAGAACTAAGGCTACTTTTCACTACTCTTTCTATTGTACAGACACACGTAGGTCCAGTGTAGAGGTGTGACTATCACAGCTAAGGAGGCTCCTAATACTAAGTTTCATTAAAATAAGAGAGAATAATGACTCAAAGAACTAAGACTATTCTTCACTGCTCTCTCTATTGTACAGTTACACATAGGTTCAGTGTCGAGGCGTGACTTTTAAAGTGAGGGAAGCCCGAACTAATTATTTTCATTAAAATAAATGAGAATAATGACACAAAGAACTAAGGCTACTCTTTAGTACTCTTTCTATTGTACAGTCACACGTAGGTCCAGTGTAGATACGTGACTTTCAAAGCGAGGGAAGCTCAAAATAATAATTTTCATTAAAATAAGAGAGAATAATGACTCAAAGAACTAAGGCTACTCTTTAGTACTCTCTTTATTGTACAGTCACAGGTAGGTCCAGTGGCGAGGCGTGACTTTCAAAGCGAGGGAAGCTCCAAATAATAATTTTTATTAAAATAAGAGAGAATAATGACTCAAACCACTAATACTACCCTTTAGTACTCTCTCTATTGTACAGTCTCACGTAGGTTCAGTGTCGAGGCGTGAGTTTCAAAGCGAGGGAAGCTCCAGATAATAATTTTCATTAAAATAAGAGAGTACAATGACTCAAAGAACTAAGGCTACTCTTTAGTACTGTTTCTATTGTACCGTCACAGGTAGCTCCAGTGTCGAGGGGTGACTTTCAAAGCGAGGGAAGCTCTAGGTAATAATTTTCATTAAAATAAGATAGAATAATTGCTCAATGAACTAAGGCTACTCTTTAGTATTCTTTCTATTGTACAGTCACACGTAGGTCCAGTGTCGAGACGTGACTTTCAAAGCAAGGGAAGCTCGCTTGAACGTGAGGCAGACTCGCAACCACCACGCTACCGATGCGGACCCCATAGGCGTGCAAACTTCAAAAGTTGTTTTTGGGACGTACCGGCCACGAAAACAAAAACATTACTCCTTGCTCTTTATTAGTTACCCTAGCCCACCTTTCAGGTAATGAGACAAATGACAGCTACTTGTGAAAAAGTTGACTAATAACTCGGACAGTTGAAGGTGGCTTTACACATTCCGTCCTAACAGAGAGGATTTTGCGTGTACTTAGATAGCAAATCCAAGCAATATGGAGCGCTATACGAACGTCGAAATGACGGATATAGTTTTGATGAATGAACGAGCTGAAGGGAGTTCAACGAACGCACGATTAATTTAGTTTCATTAAAAATATAAATTGTAAAGACAGTTACATCAATAATAATATTTAATTTCAGAGCATTTTGTTATGATCTTAATTGGATAATACTTTCAACCACTTATTGTAAATACCAACAGCTTCCTTCTCAGCTACAAATGCTTTATTTAGTATTATCAAACACGTGAAATAAACTGCTTGTCTCATTGTATAAGCCATTTACTTTTGTTAATTTATCTACAAATCTTTGATAATGCTTTCTGTTCTGTTTATCATTTAATACTTCCACCCTCAACCTCATTGACATTAACTTCCCTCTAAAAGGTATAAGCTGCATATGTCCACCAACTTATTTGACATCATAGACTGCTATAACGGAATTTTGGAACACGTTAAACACTCATAAGCAATAATTATGTAAAAGCTTCTTTATTGCGGTTTCATAAACCAAAGAAATTCTCAATATTAGCAAGCTACTGGGGAGTATGTCGGTATGTTTACAAACAGTTACAGCATGCGGCAGGGCGTGTCACCTACGTGTGAACTTCGATAGTGTAAGGCACGCGGAGTTGTTTCTGTAACTACCTAAACTGCACTCATTTTGGAGCGTTTGTATGCGGCTCTTTGGTGGTAAAAGCTATCTAGGGGGGGGACCCAAAAGAAAGCGGACTCCGAGGGCGCTGCCACTCGTAGACGTATTGTAGGGTTCTCACGCTAGATGGTGTTTATGAAACAGCTATGCAGACGGCGTCAGTGTAGAGTTGAACGTGCAAGTGTGGTATTGTGTTTCTCTGACTGTTGGCGGGTTACCTCTGCGAAGTCGTTATGGCAACTTTAAAAGAACAAAGAGTGTGTGTGAAATTTTGTTTCCTGCTTAAAAAAACGCAACGGAGACACACCAAATGCTTCAGGAAGCTTTTCAGGAGGACTCTATGACACGCACACAGGTTTTCGAGTGGTTTGGTCGCTTTAAACGTGGTGAGATGTGTGTTGAAGTCCAAGCTCGTTCTGGACGCCCTTCAACATCGAGAAATGAGCAGAACATTGAAAATGTCCGCCAGAAGATCACGAGGATCGTCATCAAACGATCGACCAAATGTCAGCAGCGACAGAAATTAATTGGAGCTCGTGCCAGCGGATTTTCAGGGAGGATTTGCACATGAGACGTGTTGCTGCTAAATTTGTTCCGCGCCTTCTCACACAGGAGCACAAAATCATCCGCATGAATGTGCGTCAGACTTGAAAACAGAGATTGCACGAACTTCTTGAACAAAGTCATTACAGGGGATGATAGTTGATGTTACGGGTATGTCCCAGAAACCAAGCAAGCGTCAAGCCAGTGGAGGACACCCAACTCTCCCAGACCAAAAACAAGCAAGGCAAGTGACGTCAAATGTGAAGACGATGATCATTGGTGTGTCAGGACTTGAAAACAGAGATTGCACGTGATCCAAACTTCTTAAGCAAAGTCATTACAGGGGATGAGAGTTGGTGTTACAGGTATGACCCAGAAACCAAGCAAGCGTCAAGCCAGTGGAGGACTCCCAACTCTCCCAGACCAAAAGAAGCAAGGCAAGTTAAGTCAATTGTCATTTTTAATGTTCGTGGAATTGTGCATCGGGAATTCGTAAGCCCTGGCCAGACTGTTAACCAGCAGTTTTACTTGGATCTTTTAAGGCGTCTGCGAGAGGATGTGAGGAGGAAACGCCCGGAACTTTGGCGATCAAGTGACTGGTTTCTGCATCCCGACAACGCCCCGGCACACACGGCCTTACGAGTGACTCACTATTTGGCATCTCAGAGGTGGTCATTCGTTCCCCACGCTCGTATTCGCCGGACCTAGCCCAGTGCGACTTTTTCCTATTTCCACGGATGAAAAAAACGTTAAAAGGGGAGCGTTATGACGATGTGGAGGCGGTAAAAACAGCTTCGCAAAGGGCACTGGACAGTATCAAACTTGAAGATTTCCAAACATGCTTCCCCCATCCGATATCAGTTTGGTGTCGTTTCAAAACATCCTGCATATATATTTCTTATATATATTTGTTGTTTATTTGTTGTTTTTTTTTCACTTTTACTTTTCATATATTTTTTACTTTATTTACTAATTTTTATATTTTAAGTATTTTTTAAGTATGAAACTTCCGCAATGTTTCTCAGGGTATGTACAAGCCCGCAGAGGTCGTTTCCGCTATCACCGGTGACGGGACTGTTGGGACCTTAGCCTCAGCTGCTTCACCCTCAGGTTTAACCTCACTTAGGTCCTCTCACCACACTCTTCCCTCCCTGGGGGCGCCCATAGACACAAAGGTATCAAAGTTGGAGGTGACTACATAATCTGAACTGCAAATTGAGTTCTGCGGGAGAGCAATCGTTAGAAGACATGGATTTGGTATTGCTGTTAGCGTATGCAAATACGTGACCAGTGCAGGAGCAACTTTCCGTGTTGTTATGAAACATTTTCATTTCAGCCGTCGAGAAATGATGTAGGGCTGTTAGCGGAACTTGTTTCTTCTCGCGCGGGCCTCAGGTGCCGGCCGCAGATCAATGTGAAACAACCCTGCAAATGGATGGTGATAAAACTAAAACTGCAGTTGTGTCTGTTTTAATTGACCTGGGACCCCGAACAAGGACGCAATTCCGTGTTTTTGCTTCGTCCCATCGTATAGCTTTTGTTTATATGCCTCGATTTGCCCAGAGCTTACATAATTACAAACTTATGGAAAAGTAATGCAGTATATAGTGTCTTACTTAATTGTACCCCTAATGCTTTTAAAAACAGCTGGGGTTACAGAGCTTTAACCATGTAAACTGTGCAAAATCCTTCAAAAACGTCAATTTTAAACTTCTGTTTAATGTACCGAAAGTAACTAGAGACATTTAATGTCAAAACTTCAAGCGAAATATACGTACGTTTTAGAATTTTCTAAATCCAAAACAAGTCGTTTCAGAATTCTGCTGTTTATATTTCAAAATTCGTCCAAGGTGGCCCATGGGCTATGTTCTGATATACTGTTACAAAGTTTAAACCAAGCCAATATCGGGTTCCCCGCTCAGTAGCTTTGGTAACTTTTAAAAGAACATTGCCGGGCAAACTTCCGGCACATCGGCAGCGATGACATTATCCTAGCAATTTATAACGACGCTTTTCCCCTGATTTACGTCCGCCAGCGTTACGTCATATTGGACGATGCCTGAAATGATGTTCAAGAGAGTCTATGGTACATACAGCTTAGAGTTACCAGAATAAAGGAAAACCTCCAAAGTTAAGTCATATCGGACGATGAATGAAATGATGTTCAAATGAGTACAGAGTACATAGAGCTTAGAGTTACCAGACATTCATCTTTCAGGATAAAAGAAAAACCTCCAACGTTAAGTCATATCGGACGATGAATGAAATGATGTTCAAATGAGTACAGAGTACATAGAGCTTAGAGTTACCAGACATTCATCTTTCAGGATAAAAGAAAAACCTCCAACGTTAAGTCATATCGGACGATGAATGAAATTATATTCAAATGAGTACAGGGTACATATAGCTTAGAGTTGCCAGACAAACATATTTCAGAATAAGGGAAAAAATCCAACGTTAAGTCATATCGGACGATGAATGAAATGATGTTCAAATGAGTACAGGGTACATAGAGCTTAGAGTTACCAGACATTCATTTTCAGAATAAGGGAATACCTCCAACGTTAAGTCATATCGGACGATGAGTTAAATTATGTTCAAATGAGTACAGGGTACATAGAGCTTAGGGATACCAGACATTCATCTTTCAGAATAAGGGAAAACCTTCAACGTTAAGTCATATCGGACGATGAATGAAATGATGTTCAAATGAGTACAGGGTACATAAAACTTAGAGTTACCAGACATTCATCTTGTAGGATAAGGGAAAACCTTCAACGTTAAGTCTTATCGGAGGATGAATGAAATGGTATTCAAATGAGTACAGGGAACATAGAGCAAAGAGTTACCAGACATTCATCTTTCAGGATAAGAGAAAACCTCCAACGTTAAGTCATACCGAACGATGAATGAAATGAAGTTCAAATGAGTACAGGGTACATAGAGCTTAGAGTTACCAGACATTCATCTTTCAGGAAAAGGGAAACCTCCAACGTTAGGTCATACCGAACAATGAATGAAATGATGTTCAAATGAGTACAGAGTACATAGAGCTTAGAGTTACCAGACATTCATCTTTCAGGATAAAAGAAAAACCTCCAACGTTAAGTCTTATCGGACGATGAATGAAATTATATTCAAATGAGTACAGGGTACATAGAGCTAAGAGCTACCAGACATTCATCTTTCAGGATTAGGGGAAACCTCCAACATTAAGTCATATCGGTCGATGAATGAAATAATATTCAAATGAATACAGGGTACATATAGCTTAGAGTTACCAGACAAATATATTTCAGAATAAGGGAAAAAATCCAACGTTAAGTCATATCGGACGATGAATGAAATGATGTTCAATTGAGTACAGGGTACATAAAACTTAGAGTTACCAGACATTCATCTTTCAGGATAAGGGAAAACCTCCAATGATAAGTCATATCGGACGATGAATGAAATGATGTTCATATGAGTACAGGGTGCATAGAGCTTAGAGTTACCAGACATTCATCTTTCAGAATAAGGGAAAACCTTCAACGTTAAGTCATATCGGACGATGAGTTAAATTATGTACAAAGCTGTACAGGTTACATAGAGCTTAGGGATACCAGACATTCATCTTGTAGGATAAGGGAAAACCTCCAACGTTAAGTCTTATCGGACGATGAATGAAATGGTATTCAAATGAGTACAGGGTACATAGAGCTAAGAGTTACCAGACATTCATCTTTCAGGATAAGAGAAAACCTCCAACGTTAAGTCATACCGAACGATGAATGAAATGAAGTTCAAATGAGTACAGGGTACATAGAGCTTAGAGTTACCAGACATTCATTTTTCAGGAAAAGGGAAACCTCCAACGTTAGGTCATACCGAACAATGAATGAAATGATGTTCAAATGAGTACAGGGTACATAGAGCTTAGAGTTACCAGACATTAATCTTTCAGGAAAAGGGAAACCTCCAACGTTAAGTCATATCGGAGGATGCATGAAATGATGTTCAAATGAGTACAGGGTACATAGAGCTTAGAGTTACCAGACATTCATCTTTCAGGAAAAGGGAAACTTCCAACGTTAAGTCATATCGGACCATGAATGGAATGATGTTCAAATGAGTACAGGGTACATAAAGCTTCGAGTTACCAGATATTCATCTTTCAGGAAAAGGGAAACCTCCAACGTTATGTCATATCGAACGATGTATAAAATGATGTTCAAATGAGTACAGGGTACATAGAGCTCAGAGTTACCAGACATTCATGTTTCAGGATAAGAGAAAACCTCCAACGTTAAGTCATTTCGGATAGTGAATGAAATGATGTTCAAATGAGTACAGGGTACATAGAGCTCAGAGTTACCAGACATTCATGTTTCAGGATAAGAGAAAACCTCCAACGTTAAGTCATATCGGACGATGAATGAAATGATGTTCAAATGAGTACAGGGTACATAAAACTTAGAGTTACCAGACATTCATCTTGTAGGATAAGGGAAAACCTTCAACGTTAAGTCTTATCGGAGGATGAATGAAATGGTATTCAAATGAGTACAGGGAACATAGAGCAAAGAGTTACCAGACATTCATCTTTCAGGATAAGAGAAAACCTCCAACGTTAAGTCATACCGAACGATGAATGAAATGAAGTTCAAATGAGTACAGGGTACATAGAGCTTAGAGTTACCAGACATTCATCTTTCAGGAAAAGGGAAACCTCCAACGTTAGGTCATACCGAACAATGAATGAAATGATGTTCAAATGAGTACAGAGTACATAGAGCTTAGAGTTACCAGACATTCATCTTTCAGGATAAAAGAAAAACCTCCAACGTTAAGTCTTATCGGACGATGAATGAAATTATATTCAAATGAGTACAGGGTACATAGAGCTAAGAGCTACCAGACATTCATCTTTCAGGATTAGGGGAAACCTCCAACATTAAGTCATATCGGTCGATGAATGAAATAATATTCAAATGAATACAGGGTACATATAGCTTAGAGTTACCAGACAAATATATTTCAGAATAAGGGAAAAAATCCAACGTTAAGTCATATCGGACGATGAATGAAATGATGTTCAATTGAGTACAGGGTACATAAAACTTAGAGTTACCAGACATTCATCTTTCAGGATAAGGGAAAACCTCCAATGATAAGTCATATCGGACGATGAATGAAATGATGTTCATATGAGTACAGGGTGCATAGAGCTTAGAGTTACCAGACATTCATCTTTCAGAATAAGGGAAAACCTTCAACGTTAAGTCATATCGGACGATGAGTTAAATTATGTACAAAGCTGTACAGGTTACATAGAGCTTAGGGATACCAGACATTCATCTTGTAGGATAAGGGAAAACCTCCAACGTTAAGTCTTATCGGACGATGAATGAAATGGTATTCAAATGAGTACAGGGTACATAGAGCTAAGAGTTACCAGACATTCATCTTTCAGGATAAGAGAAAACCTCCAACGTTAAGTCATACCGAACGATGAATGAAATGAAGTTCAAATGAGTACAGGGTACATAGAGCTTAGAGTTACCAGACATTCATTTTTCAGGAAAAGGGAAACCTCCAACGTTAGGTCATACCGAACAATGAATGAAATGATGTTCAAATGAGTACAGGGTACATAGAGCTTAGAGTTACCAGACATTAATCTTTCAGGAAAAGGGAAACCTCCAACGTTAAGTCATATCGGAGGATGCATGAAATGATGTTCAAATGAGTACAGGGTACATAGAGCTTAGAGTTACCAGACATTCATCTTTCAGGAAAAGGGAAACTTCCAACGTTAAGTCATATCGGACCATGAATGGAATGATGTTCAAATGAGTACAGGGTACATAAAGCTTCGAGTTACCAGATATTCATCTTTCAGGAAAAGGGAAACCTCCAACGTTATGTCATATCGAACGATGTATAAAATGATGTTCAAATGAGTACAGGGTACATAGAGCTCAGAGTTACCAGACATTCATGTTTCAGGATAAGAGAAAACCTCCAACGTTAAGTCATTTCGGATAGTGAATGAAATGATGTTCAAATGAGTACAGGGTACATAGAGCTCAGAGTTACCAGACATTCATGTTTCAGGATAAGAGAAAACCTCCAACGTTAAGTTATATCGGACGATGAATGAAATGATGTTCAAATGAGTACAGGCTACATAGATCTTAGAGTTACCAGACATTCATCTTTCAGGATAAGAGAAAACCTCCAACGTTAAGTCATACCGGACGATAAATAAAATGATGTTCAAATGAGTACAGGGTACATAGAGCTTAGGGTTACCAGACATTCATGTTTCAGGATAAGATAAAACCTCTAACGTTAAGTCATTTCGGACGATGAATGAAATGATGTTCAAATAAGTCCAGTAAAATATTATTACAATATTTTATAAATATATTATATTATTTCAAATTATGTTAATAGAAATAACTTCTTTAGTGTTTATTGAATTTATCAGTGTCACCTTACCTATCCAAACCTTAGCCTACTCACAACTATTGCACAACAAGTCGCTACAGAAGCTGCGTGTCTCATTGCATATGAGAACTCTTGATGATTTACTGTGAAACACATGTGTCACTTGGAGACTTTATTGTCATGACGGTAAGTTAGCCTTGGTAGCGCAAAGTTTAAAAGTAAGCGGACGGAGACTGCCAGAACTGTGTTACAACCCCCCAATATTTCTCAAACTATTTTGAAAGGGACCATCAAAATTATGAGTATGAGTAAAAATGCGTTGAAAAATTGATCATTCTTTATTGCACAGCCCTCGTATTTATTTACTCGGTAGTTTGTCCAATGTTTATCAAAGATTGACCAAGGAAATGTGACAGTGTTTTGTAATACAGAGAACAGGACGTCCTTGATAGCATCCCCACATGATTTGAAAGTGAATTTGTAGCCGTAGGCGAAGAGAAAGGGAAGCTCCTTTGAATATAACAAGAAAAAAGAATAAGGGAAACCTTTAACGTTTTGTGTCGTATAACATTATATCGTGTGAACAAGAGACGCGTGTCACTTCCGCGTGACATTGCAGCAAATTGTGTTTCCTCCAATAGGTAGCTAGTGTCCTTACTTGCTATTTTATTTCCCCTTGTTGTTGTTTCCGAGCACCGAAAAAAAACTGTTTTCTTTTCGATTTGTTTTGTTAAGAGTTTCTACCTCCACCGGGGAGACTGCTGCGTCACTAGGGGGGAGCGAAAGGGGTTGAAAATAGAAACGCAGAGATGCTGCGGATGACGCGCTGGATCACAAGCCTCCGTTCTTTGTCCTCAATTATTATCAAATGGAATCTTTGTGGGTTTTGTTTATTTAGTTATATTTCTGCAGAACTGTGCGACCTTAGGTGGTTACGTGTTCGTTTGACATTTGCGTGAGTTTCACCCTGGTTTATTGTTTCAGCGATCATGTAACGTTCATCATGGCCCACATTTGTGTCTATGTACACTAGCAATCAAAAGTTTTTGATCATTTATCAAAATCTGTAGTAGGGGAGGAGCTGAAACTTTTGTATAAGCAGAAAACCAATAGAACTCCTATTAAAGTTAACCATACATATACTTAATTTTACAAGTCTACAATCACTATTGAAAAACAACAAAAGACTATCAATTCTCTGATTCCTCTAGGAGGACAAAAGATTATAGTAATTTTGTAATTTGTAATTTGTTATTTATTTCCTTTCCTTTTACATCAACAGATGGAAATAAAAAATCAAGTTTACAATTATAAAATCCATATTGAAATATGCCATATATTCCTAAATCCTGAAAATCCTATCATGTTACCATGTCGCCCACCATTGAATAGTAATTCAGCCCCCATACACCTAACCCTAGGTTTTTGTGTAATGGAGGCCCTCTGCTCCTTTTTACACTTTCTGCCATTTCACCTATCTCACTCTACATTTTTCTCTTAATTATTCTTAGCCATCTTTCTTTAACTTTCCCTAAATAATTCCCTATATTTCTCCTGTTCTTTTCTCCTTTTACTGACAATATTTTTCTAATTACTACTTCACCCCCCAAACTGTCCCATTTACGTAGCCAAGCCTGCTCTCTCCATTTCTTTGTTTGACTACAATTTAATATACAATGGAAATCTGTATTCTCTTCTCCACACAATGGACATTTATCTAGCTCCCTCTCTTGAACTATACCTTTCAAGTTTTTCACTCCTGTTCTCGCCCAAGCAAAACCTTCTCGCCCTAACTTACTACATATATCTATATATCCTTCCCTCCCCCAGGTTATTTTTATTTATCTATATAATCTCAGTGAGATTTTGTCACTTGTACTGGCAAAAATGTCTTGTCTGTCAATATCTTCTAATCTTAGCTTAACCTCTTTCCAGAAGCCTCTATACCCATACTCTGCATTTATCCAAGAATGACCCATACCTATCTGCTGCAACAAGTCATTCATTTTATGTGCCCAAGACCCATCCCAGCTACTTCTGTTTTGAATATGAAAACATTCTTTAATTATATTGCCATCTTCCAAGTTAGTGATTCTGTATAAATATTTCATTGCCCTTGACAAGATTTTAATTTTAGTAGAATGCCTGCCTAGTTCTAATTGTGCTGCCCCATTAGGTGATGCTATTGGTAATCCCAATATGTATTTACAAAAGGATCTATGCACTCTGTCAGCCTCTCTCCAAGCCTCATCTATTCCCCAAACCTCTGATCCATGTAACATTCTATTTTCTACCACTGCCGTATAGATCCTCTCCAACCATTTGACATTTATGTCCGGTAGTTTACTGTAGCATGATCTTATCACTCTCATGGTCATTCTACCTTTTGCCACAGACATCTTTTTTGTTCTTTCCAGCTGCCATCTGAACTCAACCTTGTACCCAAATAATCAAATCTGCTTACTACCTCTATTTCTTTTCTAAAGATTATAGTAAGTAAAGGCTAGAGATGGCGTGAGCATCCGTACTCTTTCTATTGTACAGTCACACATAGATCCAGTATCGAGGCGTGACTTTCAAAGCTAGGGAAGCTACAAATAATAATGTATATTAAAATAAGAGAGAATAATGACTCAAGGCTACTCTTTAGTACTCTTTCTATTGTACAGTCACACATAGTCCAGTAGCGAGGTGTAACTTTCAAAGTGAGGGAAGCTAAAAATGATATTTTTCATTAAAATAAGAGAGAAAAACGACTCAAAAAACTAAGGCTACTCTTCACTACTCTCTACATTGTACAGTCACACATAGTTCCAGTAGCGAGGTGTAACTTTTAAAGTGAGGGAAGCTAAAAATGATATTTTTCATTAAAATAAGAGAGAATAATGACCCAAAGAGCTAAGGCTACCATTCATTATTCTTTCTGTTGTACAGTCACACGTAGATGCAGTGTCGAGGCGTGATTTTCAAAGCGAGGGAAGCTCCAAATAATAAATTTCATTAAAATAAGAGAGAATTATGACTCAAAGAACTAAGGCTAGATTAAGGCCTTCGATTAGAAATTTCCCATATATTACGTCCTGATATTAATAAACTTGTTGAAGAAAAACGAAACAGAAAGTGTCGGAAAATGTCTACGTAATTCTGTTTTGAGTGGGTATCCCCTAATTTGCATAGAAAATAACTTTATGTATTATTTTATTTGCTTTATAGCATGACTCACCATCAGATAAGCTCCGAGTTGAAGTTTTATATGTTTTCTCATAGCACAGAGCTAAAATGCAATTGTTTATAAACTGTAAACAATTGTGTAATTAAAGCAGTCAGCATTAATATTACAACAGCCAAGAAGTAAGTTGTAAATATTGTGTCTTTGTGTGTTCGTAGAATTAAAGGGCCGAGTTGCAGAAATTAAAAGTCTCCTTTATTTTCGTAGAAATACTCTTATAGATTACAGCAGCATTGCGTTACATACTCCATCAGTCTACCAAGGTTGATGACAATAACAAACAGTGACCGCAGATTAGCTCTCGTTACAATAAGACTTTCAGCTGTCTCTCATTTCACAACACTGTCTCACAACACATTGTTTTACAACTAACTTTGCAAGTCGTCACGTCCTTAAATACCTAATTCGTAATAATATATTGTTCTAATATAAACCAGAACCCACACAATCTCTATCAGTCCAGAAATCCCGGAAGAATAAAGAAACTAAACATTCTATCACATTCCAGAAGCGTAACTTAATCTATGCCGGCAAATCCTTTACCTCAGTTATCTCTGCTTGCCAGCGCTTGTTTAAAATAACCGTATGGATAAAATAGCGATATGTTGTGTATTTGACTCTTTTACCGCGTAGAGGAGTGCAATTGAGTTCCTACAATGCCATGCCATGTGGTGCTGGTTGGCTGTATACAGCCAGAAGGTTTTGCTGCGTGCCCACCCGTTAAGGGTTTCACCGCAAGTAAGGTAGATTTCGGGATATTTTAGGATGAAATGTAGGTTTTTAGAATGGCGATTTTTATGAGGTTACTAGTATGTACCTGGGGGTTGAAGGACAGGATGCAACACCCTGCACCCTGGTGTTTTTATTTGTGTAAATTTTGGGGAATAATTTTGATGCCAAGCAGCTTGGAAGGATTATGTGGAGCTCAGCTTTAGCTGCTGTTCAGATATGCTCCTAGGTTATCTCGGATGCCCGCAAGCCATGCGGGGTAACCGGTGCTGTCTAGAGCGATGTCTAGTGGGGTCATAATCTCCCAGGGATCTGACAAGGGCTCTTCTGTGTTTGGGTAAACTTGCGTACAATTTTGATGCCCGGCGCCTGATTTCATCCTCCACGTATGGAAGACTCGAGACCTCGTGAAGCAACCTGGTAGGAAAATAATGTCCCACAGAATATATAGACCTGAGTCCTCTATTCTGTGCACGTTGGAGCCCTGCTAGCACACTGTCTGCAGCCATGCCCCAGATCTCGCAGGCGTAAAGCATAACCGGGATTACCAGCGCTCGGTTAAGGTATAACTTCATGCCAAGTGGCATCGAGGTTGACCCGAGCATTGCGTACAGGGAAGCAGTTGCTCCTTGTACCTTCGCCGCTCGGTCCCTGATGTGTTGGCGAAAAGTTAGACCCCTGTCCAAGTTAACATCTAGGTACTGGACAGAGTTAGTCCACTCTATCCTTCGACCTCGGTAGCTGAAATTGGGGCAGTCTGCGGGGGTGTGGCGCTTTGTAAAAAGTATGGCGTGGCTTTTGTCCGGATTAACGGACATCCGCCAACGCATACACCACTGCTGTGTGAGACGGAGATGCCTTTGTAAAGGGATGAAGGCTCTGAGGATGTGTTTGTCTTTGCAGAACAGAAGCACGTCGTCAGCGTATTGTGCCATTACATCTCGTGGTTCTGTTAGGAAGTCTGCCATAAAGACGTTGAATAGGTTGGGGGATAGTACAGAGCCTTCGGGGACTCCGCCTCTCACTGGTCTGAGTGTAGATTTTTTCCCCGCGACCGTGACTTGGAATGTGCGGTGTCGCAAGAAGCTGTGTAGTATGTTGACTATTTGTGTTGGTAGCCCCAGGTGGATCAATTTGTAAAGGAGCCCGGCGTGCCATGTAGTGGAGAAGGCCTTCTCGACATCCAAAGAAACCGAAGCAGTGAAGGCGCTTTCCTGGAACCCCAGGGCAGCAGCCTCCACCACTCGCAGCAGCTGTTGGATTGTCGAGCGCCCAGGACGAAAACCAAACTGATGTGCGAGAATGGCTTGAATGTCTCCCAATATTGGGGACAAGCGGGTGAGAATCAACCTCACGAGAACTTTCGAGAGGATGGAAGTTCCTACAACTACGAGGCATGTTCATTAAGTCAGTACCGTTTTGCGATTCCGCCACCGCAGCGCTACGTTCGACGTACCGCGTATGCGCGCTGGTTATCTACATCTCTTGTCTACGCACTGACGCCATTACAGTCTGATTCTTCATTGTATACGTTGGTTACTGAGTGTTTAAGATGCCTCCGACAATCGTGAGTCCCGCCGATTGTGAAGTACGGGCTGTTATACGATTTCCTAGTGCTAAAGGCGTAAAACCAATCAATATTCATCGTGAGATCTGTGAAGTTTACGGACAAAACATTATAAGTGATGGAATGGTAAGGAAATGGGTGAGAGCACTTAAAGATGGCCGCACAAATGCGCATGATGAAGAACGGAGTGGGCGTCCTTCGGTCGTTACTGAAGATTTGGTGCAGAAAGTGGACGAAAAGGTGAGAGAAAACAGTCGCTTTCCAATGTCATCATTGTGCGACTATTTTCCTCAATATCCTCGTAGTGTTTTCTATCGCATTGTGACCGAGAACTTGAAGTACCGGAAATTGTGTTCACGTTGGGTTCCGAAAATGTCGACGGATTTGCACAAAACCCAATGTTTGGGAAGTGCATTGACTTTCCTTGAGCTCTACCACAATGAAGATGAAGATTTTTTAGACCAAATTGTTACTGGTGACGAAACATGGGTGGCCTACGTCACACCAGAATCGAAACAATAATCTATGGAATGGCGACATTCATCATCACCCACAAAATTGATGTTTAAGCAAACAATATCTGCCCGGAAAACCATGTGCACAGTTTTTTGGGACAGAAAAGGAGTATTGCTAGTGGAGTTTCTGCCCCGTAATGAGACAATCAATGCGGCGTCTTATTGTGAGACATTGAACAATCTGCGCCGTGTAATCCAAAACAAAAGACGTGGCAAGTTGAGTAAGGGCATTATTTTGCTGCATGACAATGCCCATCCACATGTGGCTAATCGGACCAAAGATCTCATCAAATCTTTTCAATGGGAAACTCTAGATCATCCTCCATACAGCCCTGATCTGGCGCCCAGCGACTACCATTTGTTCCTGCACTTGAAGAAACATCTGGGCGGTCAGCGTCTTCAAGACGATAACGAAGTCAAAACAGTTGTGATACAGTGGTTAACACGTCAGGCGGCAGAATTTTATGAGGAGGGTATTTAAAAACTGGTGCCACGTTATGAGAAGTGCCTCAATATTCACGGAAATTATGTAGAAAAGTAGATTAAGGTACAGGCTTTCATGTAAAAATAAAATTATTGCGATATTTATGCATGTCTTTTTTAATTCCAAAACGGTACTGACTTAAAAAGCATGCCTCGTATATGACGTGCCGTCCTCTACGACATTTCCCTTCGAATAGGCCTCACTCCTTCAGCAGTCTGTGTAGCAAACTGTTTACATTGGTTTTAAATACATTTGCTGCATCTCTTTGTACACCTGATTAGGTTCACACGTTTTACCTTCTAATGCAGGGGAAGGCAGGTATTACCGGTGTGACGTCAGCTCCATCAGGTCTATCCACCAAATATGCTCCCGAACGACAGGCAGGTTAGCGTGTGACGTCACCGCGCTGATTTCTGCGCAACAGGAAACGTATCGGGTATTAATAATATTGTAATTTTGTGGGTTCTTAGAATTAAAAGGCCAAGTTGCAGAAGTTAAAAGCTCCTTTATTTTCGTAGAAATACTTTTATAGATTACAGCAGCATTACGTTACGTCACCATCAGTCTACCAAGGTCGATGACAGTAACAAACAGTGACAGCAAATTAGCTCTCGTTCACAACACTTTTACAACAGGCTCTGCGAGCCGTCACGTTTTTAAATACCTAATCCTTAATTCTATATTGTTCTAACATAAAACAGAACCCACACAATCTCTATCGGTCCAGAAATTTCCGGAAGAATAAAGAAACCAAATATTCTGTCACATTCTAGAAGCGTAAGTTAATCTATGCCGGCGGGTCCTTTACCTCAGTTATCTCTGCTTGCCGGCGTTTGTTTATAATCCGCGCTATCATTAACTGCTTAGCAAGACTCATTATTACCATGAAACTCTATCCGCCGACTGTTTTCTTATTTGTGCCGAAACTTTTATGCCTGTTTCCATGACAATATGTACAACTTACATCTAGGATGTTGTAATATTAATGCTGACTGCTTTAATTACACAATTGGCCACAGTTTATAAACAATTACATTTTGGCTCTGTGCTATGAGAAAATATTGTGACCTTGTGGGTTCCTGAAATTAAAATCCAATTGCACAAACTCAAAATATTCTTTATTTCCACCGACTTACAGTTGGAACGCTTGCCGATTACATAGAATTACGTAGCGCACAGAATAACAATTCACCAGTTTGTCTGTCACAAGTCCATTGCAAGCTCACAATTACGTATGACTCCTCTGATACACGTACACCGTCTTCCAGTGCGTCCACTCACTCGGCGCTCCTCACGGCTGCTCGCCGTGCAGTATCGGGTATTAATAATATTGTAATTTTGTGGGTTCTTAGAATTAAAAGGCCAAGTTGCAGAAGTTAAAAGCTCCTTTATTTTCGTAGAAATACTTTTATAGATTACAGCAGCATTACGTTACGTCACCATCAGTCTACCAAGGTCGATGACAGTAACAAACAGTGACAGCAAATTAGCTCTCGTTCACAACACTTTTACAACAGGCTCTGCGAGCCGTCACGTTTTTAAATACCTAATCCTTAATTCTATATTGTTCTAACATAAAACAGAACCCACACAATCTCTATCGGTCCAGAAATTTCCGGAAGAATAAAGAAACCAAATATTCTGTCACATTCTAGAAGCGTAAGTTAATCTATGCCGGCGGGTCCTTTACCTCAGTTATCTCTGCTTGCCGGCGTTTGTTTATAATCCGCGCTATCATTAACTGCTTAGCAAGACTCATTATTACCATGAAACTCTATCCGCCGACTGTTTTCTTATTTGTGCCGAAACTTTTATGCCTGTTTCCATGACAATATGTACAACTTACATCTAGGATGTTGTAATATTAATGCTGACTGCTTTAATTACACAATTGGCCACAGTTTATAAACAATTACATTTTGGCTCTGTGCTATGAGAAAATATTGTGACCTTGTGGGTTCCTGAAATTAAAATCCAATTGCACAAACTCAAAATATTCTTTATTTCCACCGACTTACAGTTGGAACGCTTGCCGATTACATAGAATTACGTAGCGCACAGAATAACAATTCACCAGTTTGTCTGTCACAAGTCCATTGCAAGCTCACAATTACGTATGACTCCTCTGATACACGTACACCGTCTTCCAGTGCGTCCACTCACTCGGCGCTCCTCACGGCTGCTCGCCAAGAACTGAACTGACTCAAGAGAGAGCGAGAGCGAGAACAAGTCGTCCGGGTGCTCCCGGACGGTGGGTAGAGTGCCACGGTACCTATCCGCTGTGAGGATTTACCCGTGTGGTCTTATAGAGTTTGTCTTTCCTCCAAAGCTTGGATGTCTTTGTTGACCGATGGACCTGATTCGACCTCTGCTAGTGCTCCTGGCGGCGGGATGAGCTTCCAAGTAGGAGGCTAGTGTCCTAAACCGCCACGCTAGCGGCGGCCTGCGTTGCAGTGTCCGTCCAGTGCGGCGGGGCCAGGAGTGAGAGCTCGGGTGGCTGGGGACCGTTTTGGTTATGGTTCTCCTCGAGGTCACACAGGGGGACCTGGCTGCCGGGGGTCAGCCGACGGGCCAGATCCAGCCCTGGTGTGGCCGGAACAGGGTGAAGTGTTGAGGGGATGAGAAGCTGGTCTCACCACTCAAGGGCGTCCTTGGGGAGGCGGTAGCTCTTTCTCCTCCTGGGCACACGGTGGTCATATTGTCCTAGTGTGTTCACTAGGTGGTTTGGATGGGATGTAATCCTGGCATAGAATGTGCGCCAGCGTTCATGCACAACGTCCTCGACGTAACGTATGCCAGAATGAGTATGTAGAATGTGTGAAGGAAGCATACGTTCGGTATCGTAGATCATCCTGAGCGCCCTGTTCTGCGCGGCTTGCAGTCTGCGGATGGTGGTACGAGCCATCGATCCCCAGACCTCGCATCCATACAGGATCAGGGGCGATCGCACGATATACCCGTAGTTTCAGGCGAGTGGGCATGGTCGAACGGAATATTAGGTACAACTGCCTAAGCGCTGCATGGCCGAGGCCGATTTTTTCTCGGGCATGTGGAGTGAATGTGAGGCCGCGGTCCAGTCGGACACCCAGGTATTTGGCAGATCGGACCCAAGGGATCCACCTCTGTCTCAACCGCAGGTCTCCTTCCGGGCGCTAGCGGAAGATCTTCCAGAGAAGAAGGGCAGAGCTCTTCTGTGGGCTGATAGCCATCCTCCACCTTTCATACCACGTGTCGATGGCTTGGAGTGATCGTTGCAGCGGAGGGAGGCAGTAGCGCCAACTGCAGCCCCTTTTTATAGGAATATCGCTGTTTCTGGAAGTCTCGCGTTTCAGTTAATCACCCTACAGGTTCTAGACGGCAAAGGGTGGGTAAAGAGACGGCCAGTGATGTTTTTCCTACCATCCCTTCGTTAGCGCTATAAGACAAATGGGTAGGCGTGGTCGAATGCCTCTCGGCCCTCACCCAGCCGCCAGTTGGTCGCGCCTTGCGATAATTGGGTAACAATATATAAAACTTCAACTCGTGGGGTATCTGAAGTTCAGGCATGTTATAAAGTAAATAAAATATAAAGTAATTTTCTCTGCAAATTAGAGGAGACCCTTTCAGAACAAAATTAGGTGGTCGTTTTCCTACACTTTCTGTTTCGTTTTACTTTAACTAGTTTATCAATGTCAGGACGTAATGTCTGGGTATCTGTAATCGAAGACTGCATGTTAGATTGTGATCCGACAAGGTACTTCGGGGTTTGGAATTAGCTAATTTCATAACAGAAAAGACAAGTTGTTCGCAGACATTTGTCGAGTCCAACATGCACAATGTCCGTGCGGCAAGTGAATACAACCTGTGAAATCTGGTTTGAGGGACATTCTTGTAAAAATAAGCCAAGTCTTTCTTGTGTGTATATTTGTCCTTCAATAAATCGTCACATTGTAAACTTAACAGTTCCATTTGATACGTGGCAGCTACATTGTTGTCATCGAGTGTGCTACACTTGACTGAACCCTCAGATTCTGTACGCACAGCGCCATATATATAAGCAACTTGGTGCTACATGGCTTTTGCCTGACGTCACACGTATTACAGGCCTCGCTCCCGACTCTCGAAGCTGTCTTCCTCTGTCCTAATAGGGCGAAAAGAAGAGCTCTTTCCACCTTTCCACCTCCCATCCTCCCATCCTCCCATCCTCACATCCTCCTTTCTTCCTTTCCTCCTTTCCACCTTTCGTCCTTTCGATCTTTCCTCCTTTCCATCTTTCCTCCTTTCCTCCTTACCTCCTTACCTCCTTTCCTCCTATCCTCCCTTCATCCTATCATCCTTTACTTCTTTACTCCTTTCCACTTTTCCTCCTTACCTCCTTTCCTATTTTCCTCCTTTCCTCCTTACCTCCTTACCTCCTTTCCCCCTTACCTTCTTACCTCCTTTGCTCCTTTGCTCCTTTCCGGGAACACCCCGGAAAAAACCTTATCCAGGTAACTCATCCTGACCGAGATTGGAACTCGGGACCCCTTGAACATGAGGCAGACATACTACCACCACGCTACCGAGGCGGGCCAAACGTTCCATTTGATACGTGGCAGCTACATTGTTGTCATCGAGTGCGCTGCACCTGACTGAACCCTCAGATTGTGTACTCACAGCGCCATTTAAATAGGCAACTTGGTACTACAGGGCTCTTGCCTGACGTCACACGTACTGCAGACCTCGCTCCCGGCTCTCGATGCTGTCTTCCTCTGTCCTAATGTGGCGAAAGGAAGAGATCGGAACTGTAAAGTTTGCTGTTATTGTAGCTCTGTTAGAAAGCCATTCTAGTACAAAAGTAGCAAAAACATTTGGAGTAGCCCAATTTACATTGAAGTGGTTCAAACAAACTGGTGCCAATGCAAGTTTTCCTCGATCTGAAGACTCCGAATAACATTCATATAGGGAAGATTAGTCCATGTGTGTACGGAGTAAATTTCAAAGATCTGGTACAACATCCGAAATTAGCGAGGAAATTAATAGTATGTGAACAGCTTCAATCTCTGTCTCAATCATGCAACGTCGCTTTAGTGAACAAGCAGTAGCAAGAACAAGAATTGTAAATCCAGCACTCCACGGTCACGAAGGTATATTCTCCGCAAGTTTAGTACACAGATTACACGTCTTCAAGCCCGCTGAAATATTTTGAGCGCTTATACGTTTTTGGGCATTTTTTCCCACATAATATAAAATGGAACGCTAAGAGCCATACAAGTAAAAGGATCTACAAAATTAGAAAACTAGATTTTAAATAAAAGGGACTGGAAGTAATCCAACGTTTGACACCTTGGATGTACTGTTACTTCAGCGACCAGCCATCCACTTCTATCTATAAAGAAATAAATTGCTTATGTTAAATGATTAATTCTATTAGCATAAGGCTGATATAAAACAACAAATTAGTACAAATACATTTTTGAAGTTATACAGAGGTTAGCAATAATTATTAGGAAACCTTTTTCAAGTTTTTAAAATGAGAGGTCTCACCTCTACCTCTTCTACCTGAAGTTTTTAGAAGTAAAGTTCAAAACCTAGAGCTCTTTATACCTCTCCACCTCTCCACCTCCCCTATTCCCCTCCTCAACTCTTCCCCTCCTCCTTTCCTCCTTTCCTCCTTTTCCTCCTTTTCATCCTCACCTTCTTTTCCTCCTTTTCCTCCTTTACCTCATTTTCCTCCTGTCCTCCTCTCCTCCTCTCCTACTCTCCTTCACTCCTACACTCCTCCCCTCCACCCCTCCACCCCTTCTCCCCTACTCACATCCTCCCCTCCTCAACCCCTCCCCTCGTATCCTCCTTTTCTCCTTTTCTCCTTTCCTCATTTTCTCCTTTCCTCCTTTCCTCCTTTCCTCCTTTTCTCCTTTCCTCCTTTCCTCCATTTCTCCTTTCCTCCTTTCCTCCTTTCCTCCATGCCTCCCTGCCTCCTCTCCTCATTCTCTCCTTCCCTCCTTTCTCCTTCGCTCCCTCATCCCCTCCTTCCCCCTTCCCTTATTTCCTTCTTCCTTACCTCCCTTCTTCCTTCCTTTCTTCCTTCTTTCTTTATTTCTTTCATTCTCTCCTTCTGTCCTTCTTTCCTTCTTTTCCTCTTTCCTTCTCTCTTTCTTTCCTTTTTTCCTTGTTTCTTTCTTTCTTTCTTTTCTTCTTTCCTTCTTTCTTTGTTTGTTTCTTTCCTCCTTTCTTTCCTTATTTATTTCTTTCCTTTCTTCTTTCTTCCTTTCTTTCTTTCTTTCTCTCTGTCTGTTCCTTTCTCTTTCTTTTTTATTTCTTTCCCTCTTGCTCTATTTTTCTCTCTTTCTTTCTCTCTTTCTCTCATTCTTTGTCTTTTTCTCTCTCCTTCTTTCTTTCGTTCTTACTTTGTTTCTTTCTTTCCTCCTTTCTTTCTTTCCTCCTTTCTTTCCTTCATTCTTTGTTTCCTTCCTTCTTCGTCCCTTCCTTCCTTTCTTTCTCTCTGTCCCCTTCTTTATTTCTTTCCTTTATTCTTTCTGCTTTCTTTCTTTCTCTCTGTCTCTTTTTTCTGTTTCTTTTTTATTTCTGTCTTGCTCCCATTTTTTCTCTTTCTTTCTCTCTTTCTCTCATTCTTTCTCTTTTTCTCTCTCTTTTCTTTCTCTCTTTCTTTGTTCCTTGCTTTCTTTCTGCCTTTCTCCTCGTTCCACTTTCTTTCGTTTTTTCTTACTTTCCTCTTTCTTAAGTTATTCTTTCGTTGTTTCGTTCCAACTACAGTGTATTTTCGTATAGTATAAGCCAGCAGTTTCCCTTGTACATCCCTTTAGGAAATGTATCACATTTAGAAGTAACGTAGTGAAAATCCTCCAACTTTCTGACAACATAGGGGCGAGGTATAAAATTGTATTAAAAAGAGGTAACATATACATGTCACAAAGTTTGGGATTTGTTTCTTTGTGTTAAGAACTCTGGACACACAGTCCGTGCTCAGTTGTTTCCTGCGTGTATGTGCTTATCGTGTTAGTTCGCAACTTTCACTTCACTCCTCGTATTACAGGTGCTGCGAATTCCCAGGACA
>JAUKNK010000576.1:57500-107500 GCA_030765055.1 Mantis religiosa | reverse complement strand
GATGATATGCTCTGAGTAAAGCTACTTCCTGCTGCGGTAGGTCGGCTGCCAGTCTCTGCAACCTCTGCTGGGACCATTTCAGGACCGTCTGCCTTGGGACCTTTAAGGCTTGGCTGCTGGGCTCTTTGCCGTCCCGCTGTGTGGGAGCGAGTTCGCTGTCCTGGCTTGTCGGGGGAAGTCTCTATCCAAGTACAGATGTATTATCTTATCTTGACAGGAATTATGTGCGGTAGGGATGAGTAGCAACTGTGGTGGCGACAGTGCACCTATCGCCACAATGCGTCACACGCGTAAGATTACGAGAGGAGAGTATACGACACAAACTGTCTGAAAATAAATCTCACTCTCGAAGCCATTGTTGCAGCTCTTATAAACTAAGTTGTTAGTCTTACTATGGTAGTGATCTCCACGCTTTTGTTCGATCTGAAATTAATATAGGCGTTTGGAACAAACGCAGCGGGCATGATAACCAACTGTCGGAATTTCGACATCGCTGCAGAGTCCCTGTAACGAATTTCGCTCCAGGCATATGGTCCAGTATGTGCTGCATTGATATAAGTTTCATCCACATAAACTACATAAACTTCACTGTGCTATCTCTGAATATTTCATAAATACTTAAGCATGTTTGCACTTATGGTACGATGTTTGATTAAATTTGGTCTGTCCCACTTAGTTTTTTTTTTCATATAAAATCTAGCTTCAGAAAAACTATTCTTGATGTTCATACACTGCCTTGGAAGTCAATAGAATTTTGAAGCTTTATAAGCACTTTCTTCAGAGTTGGTATTTGTTTTTTGTTTTTTAAAAATTGTTCGCAGATCGCCTAACAACTTCTGAATTAAAACATCCAAATTATATTTTATGCATTTTCTTAATATTAGTTTACTGGGCATAAAGAAGGAGGTTGTTGCACTAGCACCAATGGCCTTACTTTCCTTAATAACTCACATAAACTGCTTTAAGACACAACTCTTGCCTCAGATGCCCTTTCCCAAATTTTTATAGCAGACCCTTACCATTGTTCTTTTTCTATAAACTTATAAACATTAATTATTACTTCTTGTGTTTTTACATGTAGCACTTTATTTCCTAATGTGCTTCTAGGAGGCGTCATTTCTAAATGCTCTCTTGGAACCAGCAGACACGCACATTTTGAAACAAGTTGAAGTGTTACCGAGTAGCTCTGCACTTGTTTGCTTGCTGGCAACTGATATGCAACTGACCTGCCCTCCCCTCTAGTTGTAAGCGTCTGAAGTGGACTCGTCCAGATACCACTGCATCTGTCAAGATATAAAAATACATCTGTAAACTGTAGGGACCCTTCCCTCTGTACTGTCGTGACTCCGTGTGTTGGCCTCCCTCTGTCTCCCTTCGCCTCATTCTTCCTCCCGACGATGCGCCCACTTGGGGGCATAGGAGCAATGGGCCCAGCATGGTGGCCTACAATACGAATCTCCTCAGTAATGCTAGGAACAAACTCAGAAACCTTCATAAGAAATTCCTTGCAGTAAATTCACACCAGTTCGCCCTTCCCCAACAACACTGGTAAAAAAACTGAAAACAGAGGTGCTATTAGAGGAGGTAATTAGTTTATTTATTCCGTATTAAATTCTAGCACAGGAAGAGGCTTTCTAAAAGTGTATTCCAGCGGAAGCTGTAATGCTAGGAACAAACTCAGAAACCTTCATAAGAAATTCCTTGCAGTAAATTCACACCAGTTCGCCCTTCCCCAACAACACTGGTAAAAAAACTGAAAACAGAGGTGCTATTAGAGGAGGTAATTAGTTTATTTATTCCGTATTAAATTCTAGCACAGGAAGAGGCTTTCTAAAAGTGTATTCCAGCGGAAGCTGTATAATATTTAAAGTCTTTTTTTCTTTAACCGGGCTATGTGTTAATTATACTTTATCAATTATGAGTTTAGGAGATGCCACGGGGTATTTCAAAATGGGATCTTGCGGGTTTTTGTCTCTTGCTGGTCTTAGTGATTTTTAAAGTCTCTGTTACACAAAGGGTTACGCTGTCGCACATTCTCCCCCTCCCCTCCACATTACGACAGCGTGCTTCTGATCCAAAAGCCTGCTCATAATTATCGCTAAGCCTCGTGTCTACCTAGGGGCTCCGTAATGGGCTTTTGGATACTATGTTCTCCGGGCGTTATTCGATAATGAGATTAAAATACTTTCAGAGCCACGTTTCCCCTTTATGCTGGCCAACAAATACCCTTTCACTTACCCGAACCACACCGTATGGCCGCCCCTGTTTGCGCTTCTTAGTCATTTGATCATATAGCTGGCCAAAATAGTCTGCGGTAACCCAAAAGGAGCTTTTCTGCTAACAGCTAGGATTACTTGTTACTAAAGGACTAGAATTTGGTCTAGGTGTAGGTAAACGTGCGCGGAGCGATTGTTCAATTTTCAATTTCATATTATGTACTACGTAGAGAAAGCGGCAAGTTTATTAAATAGTTGGTAATTAAGTGCATCGTCTTCCAAGCATGTGACAGGATATTCAAGAGATATCTCCATCCTAAACAACTGTTTAGGAAAATAAGCATGAAACAAGCGTGGGGATACAAAGGATTGGGAAACATAGATCGAAACAAGCGTGGGTATATAAGGGGCTAAGGAAAAATAGAGCGAACTAAGCGTGGAGATTGGAGAAAAGTAGAGTGAAACAAACGTGGGGATACTAGGTATTAGGGGAGGAGGAAGCGCAGGAAGCAAGAAATTAGAAAAAGGAGAGAATTAGACAGGGGATGTCGATATGTAGGGGTTATCAGGAAGGTAAAAGTGTGGCTAGTATAGATCAATTCCGGAAAGGAAGGAATAGAAGGGGTCTGTGATAGGTAGAGGAAAAGATACTGTTGGTTCCAAGGTTGTAAAGGGGGTGAAGGACTTACAATCCTAAGCCGCAACTAGGGACGTGGCTACAGGAAGCACGGGGAAAGCAGATGGTAGAGCTAATTGGTAAGGGTTGAGCACAGAGAAGGATTAGAGATAACGCCTACTGTCAAACTACATTATCAAATATATTTTATAATTTGGTAGAGCAGAACAAGGCATTATCTCATCTTGAAGAGAGGTCTAATGGAAATATTATATGAATTATAACATAATGAACTATACTTTTGTTCAGGGTTGCGTAGGTGTCTGAACGAACTACTATATGAAGGGTGTAGTCTAGTGTTGATCATCTTCCGTCCTGTTTCGGCTTGAACGTACCACAATCGATTTCTGTGATCAGATCTGACTTCGTCTATAGACTCTATGGTAAGACTGACAGACTTAATTAGGCCCTACGTATTGACTTCTATCATTTAAATAGGAATCGCACCAAAATGGTCGCCAATTGATTAGTCAGCGTTTCTCATAATCATGGGGTCATTTTGATGGTTCCTATGCTAAATTCCTACTTCCTGCTGGGTCCTTGGTACTTCCTAGTTTCTAGTGTTACACCATCTTGTGGAATCATTGTTTACCTGAGTTTCCTAACTCTTCCTTTGTTTGGTTGACAAAGCAGGAAGTATCCAAAATTTCTAGTTTTACATCCACTTACTCCTAAGGTATCCTAAAATATGGTATTTAAGTAAAAATTACTGGAGCCATTTTTGAATAAATTAAACTTTGTAAAGAGTATTTTATACGCAGCGTATTCTGTGGAGGTAGGATTTTCTTGAACATTTTATTTAATCTTTAATAAAGTGAATAAAAATGATGTTATTTCTTAAAGTAAGCTAAACAAAATGACGCCTGAACAACACGTCACAGCGCACAAGACCCTGAATTCCTCGCGCGGAGTGGTAAACACCCGTGAGTTGGACGGTATGACAAATGAGGAAATTCAGGAAAACCTACAGAACCTAGGTGTGATGGCTGTGTACCGTGTGCAGCTAAGGGAGCGAGGGGAATAGGTGCATGCCCGTACCCTGTTCCTGACCTTTGATCGGGTGGATCTCCCACAAAGGATTAGGGCAAGTAGTGTAGTGTTTCACGCCCGCTTTTACTACATATGGCACCGCAGGCGGGAGACAATTGAGGTACGACCATATATACCGAACCCGTTAAGATGCTACCAGTGTCAGCGCTTTGGCCACACTAGCAAGTTCTGTAACGGTACGCATACCTTTGGTAACTCTGCGATGTCACTGCATGAAGGTGCGTGCACATCGCCTGTTAAAAGTGTGAACTGTGTTGGAGAACACGCTTCCGACTTTAAATATTGCCCACGCTTCGTCGAGGAAAAGGCGATTCAAGAGATCCGGGTGAAAGAGAAAGTATCCTTATTGGAAGCCCGGAAACTCGCGCGTACTCGAATACCATCCCTCCCACGGCCCGCTACTTACAGCGCAGTAGCAGCTAAGCCGGTGCCGAGGAGAGAGATCGCCACTCAGACCAGTGATATTGGTGGAGCAACAATATCCGAGAAAATAATTCTTCCATCAGCATCCCCGAAGCCTGACAAATTAACACCCCTGTCTGCACCTAGGAGGCTCGCCTCCTAATCAGGAAGGAGATCGCCAGCACTGTGACCGGCTAAAGGCTCACCCTCCACCAAGACTGTAAAGGTCGTTCGGTATGATGTCCCGCCCAAACAATTTAAGACCTGTTACAAGAAATCCGAATTCCTCAAAGTTACCAGCAAACCTGCCGGCCGGAAGCAGAGTTCTAGGTCATCTAATAGTTCATCTTCTGAGGAGTCTTCAGGTAAGGGATCTTATCGACGTTTGTCATCCTCGTCGATCTCTGTATCCAGTTGGTTTGGGGTCCATTAACCGAAGTTCTCTAGCGGGAAAGGGGCCTCATCCGTAGAAGAGATGGAACAGGAGGATACGTCCCAGACCGCCAGGGCGGTTTCCAAAAAACGACCTGATAAATCGGAGCGTAAATTGATTCGGCCACCCGCGAAGTCGTCGTAGATGTTGCGCTTGCTGGATATTTTAGCGGACAGCAAAGCACTGGCTAAGTATTTTTTAAAACCTATATTTAGGGATGGCATATCGTATTTAGTGGACAATACATTTTAAAGCTTTCAAATTTTATTTTACACTGCTTTTAGATATTGACCAAGAATAATTTTATTCAGGATGGGCATATTTTAGAACTCTAAAACCGCATAGTGTTAAAATCCAGTTGAAAAAGGGTGCTGATCACCGCGCAGTTGAACTCAACAATCATCATCATTTAATTGTAAACTAAACACGAATAGATGCAGTTGGTTGAGTTGTGTAACAAAAGACACGGAAGAAACATAATTCTAAGGAATAGCACTTGACTTTGTTTGAAAAGGTATTCTTCGGGCCCATAATAAAGGCATGAGCGAGACTAATAATCACAATGGGCAAAGATAGTCACAAAGGGAATCTTTGTGTGAGAAGAGGGCTTCCAGATTTGAAAGTTACACACCCTCACGCACAGCTGTGGATTGCTTGAAGATAGACATTCCGAGGCATGAAGCCGATTACGGCAGTCCTCTTCTTCTGTTTTGGTCGAGGACAGACCAGAAGCGATGAGAGAAGATATTTGTCAGTTCATGTGTACGTGAACAACGAATTATATCTTATCGAGTAATAAGCATTTCACATACAGTAACTCTAAACAGTGATATATTGGTAACCCTTGGTCGGAAACTTCAAGTTTGGTGTTATGATAAAAAGAAGCAGTCATTAAACCAGTTTGAAACGGGCATTCCAGTGTCATTAAAACCATCCTTCTCATACATATCCACGCATACCCTGGGAGAAACCTCATTGCCTAACCCTAAGCTACCCATATTATTCGTGACAAACTGCAGCGTCAATGTGGGCCTGTGCGCCACCCATTATATTTGTATCAAATATATTTAAGTTTTACCATGGTTTGTGTGCGCTACATGTTATATGTATTCTGTATGTGATAAAAACTGAATACAATTAGAGTAAATACATGGTTTTAGAATTATTTTTACTGATGCATTGCCTTAATGAAATACGGAGCATAAATAAAGTGTCTAAAATCATAATTATTACGGCTGTTCATTAAACTTCTGCCGTGAAAATATAAGCAGCATTTTCCATTATAAATCAATGTAATAAAATAGGGTACGATATAACTAAGAATAGTTCACACCATATATCTAGTGAAGATATAAAATTATACACTAGTTTGAACCTGTTGGCCAGCTGAGGGCACACTGCACTGATTATACAGGTTTCTGCTTTAGTTGGAACTGTTAATGTTTCCCAAGATGAATACGCTCGGGGAAATTCGGTAGATAAGAGGCCCCTAGTGAGGGTTTAGCTACCTCTGGCAGTCATATGATGAAATGGTAATGGACGTCAGCAATTGTGTAGCTGGAATACGGGAGCATTCTGATAATATCATACCTATTTCCAAACATCCACTCTAATTGCTATACCCGAGCCGTTCTAAGTTTATATGGCAATGTAAATGGCATGTGAACTATCGACCTCATTGGCTGTTAAGCGTTGTAAGTCTATGCGGATGAAAAATATACCTCGCATATCAATTTAAATGACTTTACATCTAATGCAAAATATATAAACAATATCACATTATAACAAATACAACAGTCAAATAGTAATTACTTAGTATTTTATTTGGTAAATGTAAGGTAATTTGTGAAAGGGGAGTTCAAAAACAAACGAGCCGGAGTCTGGTATGCTCAAACCGTTGACAGGATGCTAATATCGTGGCGTGTGTAACGAAGTGTTGTTCCGTTTTTTTTTTATTTTTTTTTTATTTTATCAACGTGGCTTTTAGGAGGAATATTTGGAGGAAAGTGGCGGGGTCCCGCGGTAGCACTCCCGTAAGTATCGGTTGTTACTGTGCAGGTGCCTGAAGGACACGTGCTTATGGCGGTTGAGTCAGGGAGTCCAACCATGACCAGAGGCCCTGGGTGGATCGCCTGGAATAGAAGGAGGGTTGAGTAGATAAGGGTATGCGCTTATTTATATCAAATGGCTAGATGCCTTAGTGAAAATTAAGTCATGCGGCGTCGTTGACGCGACGTGGTGGTTGGGTTGTCGGTAAGGTGGCGCACTGTGGTCCGAAGATGTTCTAGGTGTGAGTGTACGTCAGCTATGCGCGAGAGTATCTGCGTGAAGTACGCATGTGACGTTTCAGGAAGCGGAGGAGCGGTCACAGACTGAGCTTCCATCAGGGTGAGGTTAAGTTGGTCTAAGGTCTGCGAATGTGTTACATTGATGATGTGGTGCAGGTCACTGAAACTCTGGGTTATGCTGTCCAGTAGGCTGGAGGTTCCAATGGATTCCTGCAGTTGTGCGACTTGTGACGAGGTGGTCCCTGTGGTCTGGTGTAGTGCCCTGAGGGACGATATGATGCGCTCTTGGTGAGATGCCAGGCTGTCAGTCTTGATATTCCTGGTAGTCGAGAGTTGGTCTTTGACTTCGGTCAGCATGGCGGTGGTGGCGTTATGTCGAGCGTTGATGGCGGCGAGTGAGTCATCCAGGTTCCCCAGGCGAAGAATAATGTTCAAGATCTCAGAGTGGAGATCTTGTTCGTAGGTTCTAGGAGTCCCTTGGGTGGCTGAGACGGGTCCGCTTGCCAGTTGCTCCTCGATGGAATGAAGCCGGCGGTTGGCCTTCTGAACTTCATCCTTGAGGCAGTCCAGCGCTTGGCTCCAATCGGCAGGACCGCTAGGATGAGCCGTGGGAGGTGTAGCATGGCCGGAGTCCTGGTGTGGGCGGGCGGGGCACTGCGCCTGTCCTGTAAAGTGGCCGTAGCCATTGCAGGTGGCGCAGTACCGGCGGCGGGGGCGACCAGAGCGTAGAAGTTCACAACATGTCGCTAGAGGGCAAGCGTGCACGTCACGTGACTATACAAAGTTAGCAGCAGCATGCATCAATCGTCCAACGCTGCCAGTTACATTTCAAACAGTGAAATGGACGCGTCTAAAGAAGAGCAAGGGAGTGTTGCTTGTTTTCTGACCGGAAGGAGTAGGGGGAACAGACATTCATCGCCCGCCTTGGTAGCGTGGTGGTAGTGTGTCTGCCTCACGTTCAAGAGGTCCCGAGTTCGAATCTCGATCAGAGTGAGTTACCTGGATAAGGTTCTTTCCGGGGTTTCCCTTATCCTTACAGACGAATGTCAGGTAATTCTAAGCTGCATGGACCCGGGCTCATATGAGCATCATTTCACCCATACCATTCAACGTCCGATAAGACTTAACGTTGGAGGACGTAAATTACCACACAAAAAAAAAATCCATCATTCATTCATCTTAGGCGTTGGGCCAACCCCTTAACCCTGATCTCATCTATCAGGTCAAAATGCTTCAGCTCCCTCGCTTGAGAAACCCAAGCGAATTCTAGCACCAGCATTGGTGAGGAAGGTAGACTTAAAAGAAGTATTTTTTATCAAAGTAGATAAAACGTTATGCCCTATATGTATCTAACTGAACTTACAGTCTCTTCAACAACATTCCAATTTCTTATTGTTACTAATGTAAATAAATTTTATTTGTGGGAATTGTCTAATAGTGAACAGAAAAGTAAAATAACGCGCGTCTTAAAACACTAGTCCAATCGAAGCACAGATCACACTGAGCAACAAAACATAATTTTTGAATGTTTTGAGCACTTTATGAGGCAATTTCTACTAATTTTGGGTTGAGAGAAACAAATATGACAATCAAAAAAATTTATTAACTCTAGTTTCTATGATATACACAAGATGGAAGTATTACATATTAATGTATTGATAGAAAAGGATAGATTTTAATTACATACACGTTAATAACAATGAAAGTGCATTTGACTTTTTAACTGGTAATTACATGCTAAGAGTTATAAATTTCTGGAGAAATTCTTCGCAGATAGTCGTGTCTGAAGAGAATCATGTGGTGGCCTATTGACTTCGTCGTCTTTTAGCTTTCCTCTTGTGATGGAGTTCCACAGAATCCCTGTACGAAGATCAACAGTAATCCGCAAGCATTACTTCATTCCAACGGCCCTGATATATTTGTTCAGTAACATATATGTCCTGATGGAATCTCTCCCCATGTTCATCACTAACAGCTCCACAACTAGGAAGGAAAAGTGAAAAAGAAAATGGATCTTAAGGGACATGTTGCATCCAAGGTTACGGTGTTTGCGCAGGAGCACTGTCTCTTTTGTTGCCTAAAGTTCCATGAACAACATCCTTGAAGGCTTCCCAAGCTTCTTTTTCTTTCCCCTCCAAAACTACGTCACATGCAGGATCCTTTACAATTTCTTTTATTTGTGGTC
Organism: Mantis religiosa; assembly: GCA_030765055.1. Taxonomy (NCBI): domain Eukaryota; kingdom Metazoa; phylum Arthropoda; class Insecta; order Mantodea; family Mantidae; genus Mantis; species Mantis religiosa. Next base: position 98,250 of record JAUKNK010000576.1, on the reverse strand, counting down.
CGACAAAAATGCCTTCCTTAACTTTTGCATCACTTAATTTCTAAAATTTCTCTCTGGTGTTATTTGACAGGTGGGCCAACTCCCCCAAATTTAAAATCTTTACTATAACGAATGAAATGTCACTTTCATCAAAACAAGAGCTAATCCATCATTTTTATGGCGATTTATAATTTAGCAGATGGAAATACATGTAAATTCACTATTTTTAAGCCCGAAACATTTTCATTGTTGCCCAGTGTTATAGGTATAAAATAAATGAAAGTGTAGAAATTAGCTATCTATTACTAGTTTTTAATCACTTTACCTCAAAACTATATGTTGAATTAGATTCTGATTGGTAAATAAGACCAGCCAGACCCTACATTGGCTCACATGCCTAAGTACTAACATATGAAGCGCCTGATGTATCGGCAGTTTCTCTGATCCATCTGTAATGCCGGACAGTCTACTCTCTGAGGCGAATGAAAGGCGCTCACGTGTACAGTCCATTTTATAATTAGACACATCGCAGCTAAGGTGTTCAAAGCGAAAAACGGACCTAGCTCCTTTCGCGTGATTTACTCTACGGTTGGAGGGCTGGGGCAGGATATTCTGATGCCTCTGTCTGGCCGAAGTTAGATATGAATCAATTTGTAATGGATGGAAGCGGGGTAGCACGAATTTCACTCCAGCCAGTAAATGAAGCTTGTGACCTACACGGATTTTAATTTCCATGATAAATGTATGTCTTTTTGTCCAATGCCTTTTATTATTAACTCTGCTACTCTAGTTAATATTCTACTCAACTCTAAGATCTCCCAATTTTCTAAAATTGGGAAAGAAATATACGTCATGCCTCTCCCAAATTATAGGGGACTGTTATTTTACAAAACGTATTTATCCATAATGCCTCTTTTAACTGTATCTGTTCTCCTTGAATGTTACAATTTCTAAGGAATTTTAACCTATCTTTCCTACAGGAAGTGCAATATCTGTACTACATTTCGTTTACGTATTTAATCCATACATAACTAAGATCTTTAGAGCTAACTTCGATCTTCTTAAATGCAAAACAAAACATTTGTACTGTTCTTGCTTCTCTAGCCAGAAGTTATGCTGCTATTTAGTTTTAGACAACGGATTTTAATTATTTGTAATTACTAATGCTAGCAAAGCTTCTAGTTTACTGATCGTTCTGTTTATCATATGCACTCCAGAGATTCTAATTCAACTCCTGGTGTAGTATATCCTATACGTAAATAAAAATTATAATAAATAAGATTTCTTTATTATTTGACTGCTGTGAAACATCGTGTAATTTCTGGTTCTAAAGAGCTTGGAGTTTTCTTGCGTGCAGAAAAACTACAGTAAGAATCAATTGCTTTGCCCTTTTTTCACCGAATGATTCTTACAGACGAAAAGAAATCCATCACACTCCCTCAGATTTGAAACCCTGAGCTGACGAACCAGAGACAGACATGCTATCCCTATATAGCGGTATCTTATATTTACATTCTGTTCGAAATTCATTCGTTTGTTTGTAAGGCACGCTAATAATAAATAAAGCAAAGCACGTTTTGCATTCTCCTCAACGAACAATTTAAAGAGGAAAACAGAAGCATTGCACAGGGTTTAAGAAAAAGAAAACAATTGATATCCGCTGGCTTGGGAATTCCCTACGTACTATGGAAACGTACATGTATGATTTTTGGTAGTAAACTGCAGAGGTTCTATTCTAATCATTCCAGGACCCGTGGGTCAAAAGACGATGGCCTCCTTCAACCTAGGAGCATAAAACTCCGGGGCTCTTTCTATAGGGCAATATCTGGAGTGTAAAAAGCCCCTTCCCCCATCGACAACTGCAAGACGGGTGGAAATGTATACGCCACTTACGCGCGTCAACCCCGCAGGGAAGACTACCGGAAACCTCGGTGTGGACACCTGGTGATCTAGCACACCTACTACTAGCTCTGCAGGCTAGTGCCCGGGACTTATTAGGCAAACCAGTACACCCTCCAGGCGGCCGTAGCCTGGCCGGAGGTACCCAATTCCCCGTGGGTGTCGGGAACACACTGCCACCTCGAGTCCAACCCAATCCGAACAGCTCCCCGACGAGAGGGGCTTGGCAGTTCGGCCCGAGGTTCCTCTAGTAACCTAAGAGGTATCACGAGTACTAGGGGTCCGCAACGCCCGCACCACGGCAGCTGAAGGGGACAGATCTCTCTCCCCTACAGGAGCTCTTTGGTAGTGTAGCAAATGCTTGTATATTACCTATGAGGTATTATCAAAGACTCGAATTTATTACACAAGATCGTACACTTTGGAACCATAGCGTCCCAACTACAATTGTTCCCCCAACTTCTATCTATAATCCCTAAAGTTAATTGATCTAATTTTGAAGCACCCATTGCACACGGAATAACCCGTCCACCAAATATCAAATTCTTCTAGTCCTCTATGATGAAGTTGCCCTTAATTCCTCCCTCAGTACTAGAGAAATAAAACAGTGGAGCAAAAATGAAAATTGAAAGCAAATTGTTAAAATGTAGATAGCTTTAACATATTTATTGCAAAACAGAGTAAGGTTACGTGCGTCATTTTGATGGCGGGAGCTGCAGATATTTCCTTTTGACTTAACACTCAAATTTTATTTATTCTAAAACTTCTAGTAACATGGTATTGATGTCCAATTAATGTTGAACTCACCGTTTTGCAACTTGCCTGATTTTATAACCCCTCCAACTACACAAGGGTATTACTAGCACTGTTCTCAGTAATGTACTTTTTGTAAGCTATTCTTAGATTTCCAGAGCCACCTGCAACTTTACACAACTTTAGAAAACAATTACAATTTACCGTAACCAACTCCTACTATTATTAAAATAATAACATAACCTTACTGTTGGAGATTTTATGTTTAAAAAGTTGCATATAACAAGTCCTCTATACAGTTATGTCATTAGAACAAATGTTTGCCTACAACAAACTTCCGTGAGGATGGTTAGCTTTGTTGATCACATGTTCTGACGACTGTAGTGCTTGATTTTCCTGTTTGTGTTTACCACACAAATTCATTGTACCTTATACTGAACAAACCAAGCATGAAAATGAACCCGTGTTTAGCTTTCCAGAGCACTAAACATTTAAAGCATTCTAGTATCTCACCAGAAAATAGTTTTAAAAGTATTTTTCTTCTTCTTATTCGAATTATTGACCATTAAGAGTAATATTTATATAAACATAATTATAGGGAGAAACTTAAATGACACCATAGTGTCTATTTGTTGTAACTAGTGCATAATAATTTAAAAAGAACAAGCTAAGGTTTCATCAGATGTCACGAAGGCATTGGAAAATTGGAATAAGCAATTAGTTGTACACTACCGGTCAAAAGTTTTCGATCACCTATCACAACTATGGATTTGTAGATAAAACAGAGAATATTTTGAATGTTCTATCATATCCAGGTTCTGATTTTATAAATACACGGTGTTCATTTTTATCTGTGATTTCATCGCGCAAAATTTGACGCCATTAATGGCATCGCAGATGGAGCGACTTTATATACGATTCCCGTAGTGGCTTGCGATCGTATTTGATGTGCTGATAGCAGCTTTGAGGTCTCCCTCTACCGGCAGGTAAATATACTATTTGAGAGGTGGGTCTGCCCGCGTAACATAAAAGTGTGTCATTTCGCCTTGTGCGTAGATATGGTAACTGTTTATAAAAAACTATATATTGCTGCACTGCACTGCAAAGCTAATTATGTAGCCATAAAAGTAGATCATGAAGAATACACGAAATGATAAGTCAATGAACACTTATTTCATAATGAACATCTTTTTTTCTGTTATAGTAGACATATATGCATGTTATAAACCTGTCACATAAAACAGAAATATTTCATTTTGATCTCAATTCTTTTCTATCACCCACAGTTTCCTCACATGTAACTTTACTACAATCCAAAAAATAGCAGAACATGTTCTAGGAATGATAAATAGTGTTACAATATGTACAAAGCTTTTAGCCAAGTTTAAACAAGCAAATATCTCTAGCACATAGCTTTATGTGTCCCATTCTCTTATATTACCTTTCCCTCTTCCCCTTAAACATTGTCTGTATTGCGAGCAGGTATGCTTGAGGCCTTTCTGTCATAATATTATTTATTGCGTCTAGATTTGGACCAGTCACTTTATAGCGTCCAGTTTCTCTTTTTGCGAGTAACTGAGCCTGTATCTTGGAAATGTTTGATGCACTTATTGGTTTTAAAAGACATAAGAATACCAACATTAATAGACATGTTAATTAAGCGTGAGAATGACAAAAATTTATATCGTATACTGATAAAACGTAAGACATTTATGCTGCAAACAAAAGTATGTCAAATTGACGGTACCTGGACACTTTTGACATTACGGTCCGAGATAGTTGTCTGAATGCCGGATAGCGTTGCATAAGCTCCTCTATGCAGCGGTTTAATGGTCGTACAAAAGTAGCATTCAACCATGAAGAAACAGTGCTCTGTGTTTATATCCAGGGGAGGCTGGTTGTATTAGTTACCGGAGCAACAACCCTGAGAGCGCTGTAATTTCCTGACTGTTCCGTAAAAATTACCGCTTCTCTGTAGAGGATACTATAATTTCAAGATAGACTCACCAGTCAACTATGACTATATAGAAACTATGGCTTCTTGCTTCTGTTGTGCATTTGACCGGTTTACCGCGTAGAGAAGTGCAAGTTCCCACACCTACACTGACGTTTCCATTCGAATACGCCTCATTCTGTAGAAAGCAGTTCACAACCGTTTACAGTACTTGTGCCCATCTAGCAATCTAGCAGTATGTTTGCATACCTGATTGTTGTTTTTTTACCTTTTTTATTTTGTTTTAAATACACAATCAGGATCACAAAGGGGAAAGGTAGAGTGGGAGGTCTTGTTTTACTTTTGTATTCATGTTTAGTTACATTTAGTTGTAACATTTTAGAAGGAAACTGCGTGCACACCGTCGCGAAAGTAAACAAGTGAGATCCAGCCGATCAGTTAACTCGGTCCAAACATCATGAAGTCTGCACATTTTGTATCGCTCTGCCCTGAGCCACTTTCTGAATGCAAATAAATTAGGATATTCGGCATGCAGGCAATAATGGTAGGATGCCATTATCAACCACATTTATTTCCATGCAGTCTTACCTTTTTAATATTCCAGAAGAGGACTACTGACACTGTCTTATATTCCGCCCTGCTTCCAAACAGCACGCCAATTTTATTTTTAGTACATTTCCAGATCTCAGATACATTTTTGCAGCTGGTAATTCTGTGTATCTGCGTGTTCACTTTCCCACAACGTTTATACCACGGGACTGTTGCTAAATTATGTTTACATTTCTTTAGTTCCATGGGGATTAGTTCATTCACAAAGAAGTACACGGACACCTTCCAATCAAGTGAAACGTAGGGGTTTGATGTGCGATCCCATGTACTATTTGAATATTTTGCAACAATTTTTGGCACAGACAAATACTTCTTTAACAACTGGATGTACCAGTGTTTGGTCTTAAGGCATCCTTGTAATCAAGGGCAATAGTTACTCATAGTCCTTTACTACCTGTCCAAATGCACAAGGTGTAGTCGTATCTGAGGACGTCAGGCGATGGCAAAACTCCATGTCCTGACAACTTCCTTGTCCGGTGAGTGCGCCCAACAACGCTCTGCACTTCACTTAAACATCTGTTAGATTCCAGCCTCCTTCAGTTGTTTTCCGGTGTAACTGAGTTCGAGTTACCTTATAGAACTGATTCCTCCAAATATAATAACCGATTGCCCGTTCCAAACACTGAGAGTATTTTTGGTGCGTTGGTACTACCTGTGCTGCGTACCATATTTTGGCTACAACAAATGTCTTCAGATGCCAAATATTTTGAACAAGATTTAAGTTTCGTGTTAACTGAGACTGCATGAGGTAAATGTAGGTATTAACGATTCGCGTCCAGTTCATCTCAATTAAGTCTTCCAGCTTTGAGGTGAAGGTCAGCCCTAAGACTTTTAGTGCCCTACTGTGGGTAAAAAGCGTGTCTTCCATTGACCAGTCATTCAATGTTAGTAGATGGGATCTGTCAAGGTTGATTTGTGTTCCGGACGTCCTTTGGTAATCGTTTAACAATGAAGGAACTGCATTAAAGTCCCCAGAAAGAGTAAGTATCAGGATGCCATCATCGGCATAAGCGAAGATTCTCTCACTACTCAAAGGATTGGCTCTCCGTGCAAGGATATTCGTCATACCTCAAATCAGCGGTTCTATACATAAGGTATAGAGAACCGTCGATAATGGACATCACTAGTTCATTCCATACTACTTCCTTTTGGGATGAAAGAAGGAGATTGAAACTGAAAAACGTGTTGTTATTGTTAAAAACTTGCTTAAGGGCTTAACCAAGTCAATAATGCAAATTACCTTTAAGGAGCTCAAAACCTTTATGTATATTATTGTTAAAAGAATTAAATTATATACAAGTAAAAGAAGATACACACCATGTTATTTTATGTTGCAAAACCTTGAATCATTTCCTGTTACCATCTGGTTGTTTATAGTTAAACGGCCTTTGAGGTGGTATTCACTAATTTAATAAATAACTTCCACTTTTTGTATTTCGAAAATATAGTTCATTTGAAACTACAATGCACTTCATAAATTATGCAAATAGTGCTGGCGATTATTGCGTTGTAGCCAAAGATGAGGTTTGTAAAGACAATTGAAAATAACACAATCTTAAAGTCTTCCGGAATCATTTTTGACCCTGGCATTTATTGCGTGCATCGTCGTTCAGTTTCGATCAAATATACATATAAACGTTGCTTCATAGTTCTATGTTTACCACGTCAGACTGAAATGGACACTCATTTGTGCGGAGACTGAAATGTTTGTTTGTTTATTCAAAGTGATGCATTTGTATTCACACTATGCTGGTAATGGTGTTACCGCGTTGAAATTGAAGGTAATTATGAATGCAATAACCGCAGATTGAATGAACGAGGTCAGCCACTATCATATTTCGTGCCCAGCTGAACGGAACCCAATACATCAGAACCATTGTTTTAATAACTTGGAAAATTAATTACTCAATGTCTAGAGATTTTATTAATATTGAATGACATTTATAATCTTCTGGGTTTTTTCGCTCACAGATATTCCTTCATTTCACATGAATGGCAGATTATAAGAACGAGAAATTAAAATATGATTCTTCTTCTAGCGTGCCGACAAATTTGTTTTATGGTTTCTTTATTTTATCTTTATCTTCTTTTACTCATTCGACTCGCAGGGAATCCAAAATAGAAAAAAATTCTTTCATCTAACCGCTTGTGGTAAACTAGAAAGAAATTTGTACGTGTTGCAGAAGGTAAAGAAGGAATATAATAAGAGTATATTTAAAAGATAAAAAATCTGATGTGACACAATCACATGACTTTTTCTATTTACTCTTGTATAATTTATTCTTACAAGCACAAATTCCTTTCTAAGTTATTTAATCGGTGACAAACCATAGAAATCGCCCTGTTACACCTCGAATCTGCAACGGGAATGCACACTTCTCTTTATATGACCAAGAGAGCGGAAGGGATAATAGAAAAAGTGAAAGTTGAATGGCTTTCCACCTAAGAAAAATATTAAGTATTGGAGAAAGTTCAGTATATAACATAAAAGATATTGTAAATAATTTTAATCCATATTACAATAAAATATACTAGTTTGTTACAAGTTGTTATCCCTCAAAGGCTTAGCTTCACTTATCCTTTCAAGAAATTATAAATATAAATTCTTCACAGTTCACAGGTCTGGTTTCCCAATACATCTTCAACGCAGTCGTTTGTTTTTGTTGTTACCGCTACTGCCGCTAGGTGGTGGATTATTCTATATTTATCACCAACCTGTGAAAGTAAAACAAACTTATTGACAGAATCGATTGGCGGTATTGCAAAATGCCTCTTGCTGTTTCAATTTTTGAAAAAAAAATATTTTCTCCCAAACCACCTCATTCCATTTAATTGCTTTGATAATTCAACTTCTGGGTTTATTATATGACTAAATGATCTGCCACAGCTGAATTATCAATCTCTGTATACCTGTATTTATAAAACCTTTCTTAATTCCGGTTTCCAAATTACGTTTGATCCTTTCAATGTAAATCCGGTCGCAAGCCAAATATTAAATTGATAAATACCAAATGTTTTACTATCCGAAATATTAACATTTTAGCAACATTTAGCAATTATTATATAAATTTATTTTGAGGGACAAATAATATACCAAATTCCTTTAAAATAAAATCTCTTTAGCTCAAGGATGACAAGTAATATTTTTTAAAATTGTAATTATTTTTAAATTTTTAAGGGTGGAAATATTTACATTTTTTGTAATTAAATTTTTCAGGCTTTTTATCCATCAAATACTTATAAAAACCAATAATAAAAGCAGTAATATTATACTCTCTATTGAATTCCTCTTTGTTTAGGGGTATATTTAGTAATCTGTAAATTAAACTATTAAGAACAGCCAATATATGCGAAAAGGGTTAGAACGTTTACTTTTACGTAATTTTCAATATGAGTTGATTTCCTATACATTCCAAAGTTAAGTTTATCGCCTTTTAGTATATTTATATCTAGAAAAGGAAAGGCACCATTATTTTCAAATTCTAATGTGAATTTTACAGCTTTATTTTGCAAATTTAGAAGTTTTAATCTGTGTAATTAAACCAATCTTTAAAACTAAAGGGGACGGTTTAGTCACATTTCAAAAGATGCTCATATAAAGATCAGCAAGAACAGCTGAAAATGGATTACCCTTCGCTAAATCAGAAGTTTGTTGAGAAAAATTGATCACTAAATTAGAATTGGCAATAAAAGTTTTCCGGCAGGATCACAGTGTTGAATTTTTCGACGGATTACTGTATTTTTCTTAATTTAAGTACGCAGTTCAAAAAAGTTAAGTATTTACGTCATATTTCTTCATTGAGATATGCTTTGTTCGTCGCGTTTAGGGAGCAAACAAATAAGTATATTCTGTATGAGAATATCAAAACAAATGACAATATACTTGAATACACACGTGGTTGTTATACAACAGAATTTCTGGTACCATAGCATGAACTCTTGCTATTTTATCTCCTTAAAGGGATGCTTTGGAGTTACGGAAAAGTCTCAGCTGGCGAAGACATGTCCCTGGCATCTCATTTCGGGTCCTCACCAAATGTTCACTGGGACTATTAATTAAAATTAATGACGTCACTGGAGATATTAAAACTAAAATTACCGTTACTAAGAGTAATTAGTCTGCCTTAATAAAGATGATGTAATCCGTATTCCTTACCACATTAAAATATAGGTCTATTTTCAACCAAGTTTGTGCAGAACCTCAAAGTAAGAATGGGAATTAAGTAGCATTTATTTATAATGGGTGGAAACATTAATTAAATGAGCGACAGTGAAATAGGCAATGAAAGAAACAAAAGAAGTCAGATAATGAAAATGGTCCACGTGAGTCCTTAGGGGGTCCTAAAGAACTCTTTAAAAAGAACATTCAAATGAGAAAGAATATAAGAGCAAGATATATTACTATCGAGGACGACTTAACTGTTGTCCAAAAACCTTAAATTAATATGCTGACCAATACTTTTTCTGATACTTCTGAAATTAATTCTACAACTTCTAGAAAATAAAGCTTATTTATTATTTCATGTAAATCAGATAAGCATTTACAGAAATAGCTTCATCGGACATTTCCTTTTTTTTTAATTTAAGTGCTCCAACGTTAAGTCATATCGGACGATGAATGAATTATGTGAAATGATGCTCAAGTGAGTCCAGGGTCCTTGGAGCTCAAGTTACCCGACATTCATCCTCTAGGATAAGGGAATACCCCGTAAAAACCTTATCCACGTAACTGACCCTTACCGAGATTCGAACTCGCGACCTATTGAACGTGAGGCAGACATGCTACCATCTACGCTACAGAGGTGGGCTTTCCTTTAGTTGGAAGGGCATTAGAGGAACCAATAACGATAGTGAAATGTTTTAGAGTGAGAAGGTACTTCACCTGGGGTTAAAATTCATTTTTTCTATTTTTACATTTTATTATGGTGTCATCCATCTAGATTACAAACATATATTGATTAAGGCTTCACGGAAGATCGAGCTTTCGGCCATTTCCTAATGAAAGCCATGGAGTGCAAAATGGTCGAAAGCTCGATCTTCTTAAATTTGACGCGGCTAATCACCCGTGAAAACTTAATCAGTAACGCTCGCCGCGAAAGCTTCAAGCCTTATATTAGAAATATTTAGTTAAAACGCTCATTGGAGCAATATTTTATATCTAATTTGCTTATTATATTAGTGGATGTTAAGTTTCCGCCACGCCACTCTCCGTAAGCTTTCAGAAAATCAATCATAACTTCTGTATTACTGAACAGATATTTCTGAACAAAGCTTTGTTTTGTAAGGGATATTTCAAGCTTTCTGCTTGGTACTAATATAACTCCAACGATACTATGTTTTCTTTTGTCTTTGGCTGTAAAGCAGTTATTTGTTCTGAATAATGTTTTTTACTAGTTATTGGTAAAATATTATATGAGTAGTCAGAAACATTTAGAAAGTGAAAGTTTTTAGGCAGTCCTTCTACTAAAAACAAAATAGTAAATGTAGAAAACATAAATACAATAGACAAAGAAACCACATGTAATATTGAGGTTAGTAGGCCCAGTTCACACAATGCATGTGCTAATCAAGACAGTAGTCATATACAGAAATTGATGAGCTGCGAGTCCTGAAAGCAGATAAAACGGTTGAATAACTGGCCAAGAAGATAAGAAAACTGAAGAGGAACTTGAAAAGAACAAGTGAGAATACAGCAGAAATGTTCTGACTTATGTGAGAAGTCAGTAATCAATATATAAATTGTTGTTGTTGTTGTTGTTGTTTTCAAGTGCTAGGCTTTGGCAATGAAGCCATTAGCTCTCTTGCTCTCCAATATTTCTGTGTAGTGGGTCCGGCAGGTAGGACTTCACAGGTTAGAAGATGTTCTTCAGTCATTTCCTCTTCTTTGTTGTCAAATACTAGGCTTTGGCAATGAAGCCATTAGCTCTCTTGCTCTCCAATATTTCTGTGTAGTGTGTCCGGCAGGTAGGACTTCACAGGTTAAAAGATGTTCTTCAATCATTTCCTCTTCTTTGTTGTCAAATGCTAGGCTTTGGCAATGAAGCCATTAGCTCTCTTGCTCTCCAATATTTCTGTGTAGTGGGTCCGGCAGGTAAGACTTCACAGGTTAAAAAATGTTCTTCAGTTATTTCCTCTTTTTTGGTGTCAAATGCTAGGCTTTGGCAATGAAGCCATTAGCTCTCTTGCTCTCCAATATTTCTGTGTAGTGTGTCCGGCAGGTAGGACTTCACAGGTTAAAAGATGTTCTTCAATCATTTCCTCTTCTTTGTTGTCAAATGCTAGGCTTTGGCAATGAAGCCATTAGCTCTCTTGCTCTCCAATATTTCTGTGTAGTGGATCCGGCAGGTAGGACTTCACAGGTTAAAAAATGTTCTTCAGTTATTTCCTCTTTTTTGGTGTCAAATGCTAGGCTTTGGCAATGAAGCCATTAGCTCTCTTGCTCTCCAATATTTCTGTGTAGTGTGTCCGGCAGGTAGGACTTCACAGGTTAAAAGATGTTCTTCAATCATTTCCTCTTCTTTGTTGTCAAATGCTAGGCTTTGGCAATGAAGCAATTAGCTCTCTTGCTCTCCAATATTTCTGTGTAGTGTGTCCGGCAGGTAGGACTTCACAGGTTAAAAGATGTTCTTCAATCATTTCCTCTTCTTTGTTGTCAAATGCTAGGCTTTGGCAATGAAGCCATTAGCTCTCTTGCTCTCCAATATTTCTGTGTAGTGGATCCGGCAGGTAGGACTTCACAGGTTAAAAGATGTTCTTCAATCATTTCCTCTTCTTTGTTGTCAAATGCTAGGCTTTGGCAATGAAGCAATTAGCTCTCTTGCTCTCCAATATTTCTGTTTAGTGGGTCCAATTCCTACTCCTGAGTTGTCCAAGTTAGGGTCATCTGTTATGTAACCATTGTTCAGGTGGGTATCTATTGTTCACAGTTTCTAATGCTAGTGCTTTTAGTACAGGTTTGGAAGTTTCAGATTTTGTAACTATTTGTTCTAAATCTAATTGAATATTAATTGGTTCAAAAGTCAGTGGGTTTTCTTTAATTAAAATGTTTTCTTTAGAATTAGGAAGATTCAGACCTGTTTTTAATTCCATAACTTTGTGTAGGAAAGTTGTTTGTGTTTTCATCTTAATTGGTTGTAGTAATCTTTTCTCCCATTTTTTTTAAGCGTAACATTTTTTCCTGTTGTATTAGTGCCTGACTAATTATATAGTTATAATTAATTGGAATTAATAATTATAATTAATTAATTAAATTAATTATAATTTAAAACTAATTACTAATAATTTAATTAATTAATTAATTAAACATGACTAATTTAATTATATATAAACTTTAAAGCTGTTTTTCTCAGTTTCAAAATCTTTCAAGTTCCGGTACACTTTTTTAAAGAACTAATCAACCAAATCATAGGAATTTTTTGTCTGTGTATTAAGCAGACTCATAAGAATAATAGTAAAATGGGATTTTTCGTTGAGGTTTATAATACTTGTTTATAAAAATTATCTGAAACTTCAGAGCTTTTTTTACAAAAACTAAGCAATTATATCAAATTTTCAGTGTAAAGTTTTAAAATAATAATAGGTATTATTAAACATAAAGGTTCTAAGAACATGACTGAAGATATTAATGTACATATCAATAATAGTTTCTTAGTAATCTGCAACCAAAAGTCATGGAAATAGCACTGTGGGCATAGGCAGCACCTTCAGGGATTTGTTAGATACTGGCCTACAAATTCCATACTATTATTACATGGTGAGGCTAATGCAACTAGCAAGAGAATTTTAAAATATATTGCATATTTCAAAATAAATAATAATCATAATAATTGGTATTATGACGAAAATCATAATTACTTTATTTGTCACTAAAATTTGCTAACCTACAAACACGTTCACCTTTTTTTACAAATATACAGTGTAACCACGTAAGTGTAATGTTCCTTTATGTCTCTGCCATACGGGCCAACTTCTGCTTCACTTATGACAAAATTCAGTTATGAACTTTTGGTTCACATACAAGAGCTCCTTCCCTTACATTGTTGCATTGACATAGTTTCCCTGGCCATTCTTCAATTAGTCATCTAGTTTACTTCTCTTTATTGGACAGAAACATTTTTAAAAGTTCTCTAACTGCATATTTCCCTATACCTAAGTACGTATAATAAGAATGTAATAAATACATTAGGCTTAAGTGATAGCGAAATCTTGTATGATTTATCGCTGTGTCGAAACTATGGAATTCCTTCACTTTGCACGACTAGGAATCAATGAATTCCTTATGGCATGGTCTTAATTTTTATTTCTTATAGTTTGCCAGTTATGTGACAAAAATGAAGAGCACTTCAGCGTCTATTCCCAGAAAATAGAAGACAAGAATTTACAAGGGGTGAGGTAAAGTTTTGCTTATGACCCTTTAAAAATGTGATAGAGAGTTTGTGTTGATATTTACTTGTTAGTTCTTCTCTACGTAGTCACTATCCAAATTTACAGGTTTTTCCCAGCGTTTCTTTACTTTCCGAATACCTTGATTGTAAACCACTCTTCCACCTTATTAATGACGTCAAATCGGAGACCACGGAACGATTCTTCATTTCCGGGAACAAGAAAAAGTAACTTGGTAGAAGTTCGGGCGAATAAGGCGGGTGCTGTAAGGTCTCAAAGCCACATTCCCTTGTTTTGTCATCTGCAACTTGAGATGAATGAGTTGGTGCATTGTCAGCCATAAGACGAACAACTTTGGAGAGCATGCCGCGTCGTTTCTTAATCAGAGCTACTCGTAACTTGTCCAGAAGATTGCAGTAGTATCTGCCAGTGATGGTTTGACCCTTGGTAAGATAATCTATAAGAATGACTCCACGACAGTCCCAGAAAACTGAAAGCATGACCTACCAAGATGGCCCTTGCACCTTTGCGTTTTCGGGAGGGAGGACCGGCATGTTTACATTCCATGCTCATAGATTTTGCCTCTGTATCATACTGATAAGATCCAAGATTCATCCATGGTTACCAGGTGATAAAAAAATCATCTTTATCCTGTTCCAACAGCATCAACATCTGTCTTGAAAGGTCACGCCGTGTTTGCTTTTAGAAAGGGGTTAGCAAACGTGGAACCCACCGTACAGACACCTTAGACATGTGCAGTTCCTCATGAATAATTTTCCACACACTACCATAACTAAGATGTGTCTCATTCATGATCATTTGGATGATTGCTCGTCTGTCTTCCAGTATTAAACACTCCACTTTCTTCACTGTGACAGCTGACGGTCTACCAGCTCTTGGCTCATTTGTCAGGGATATGTGACCAGTTTGAAAATTCATTTTCGGCCTCACAACAGTGTCATATGATGGGCAATCATTTCCATAAAGAGTCGTCATCTCATCATGGATTTCCCGAGCAGTTTTGCCCTTCAAATGCAGGAACTTGATCACACTACGAGCCTCAATTTTCTCCATGTTACACCTCAGTTACTTCTGGCACTCATTGTAAAAAAAGGATTCAATTCAATGAATCTACCAACATTATGTCCTAAGGGATTAATGATGACACTCAAAAATGTTCATCACTCTAGCATAAGAACTACCGGGTGATTATTAAAACTTTACGACGCCCTCTCGTAATTTGTAACAAAATGCTTTTAAAATACTATAACCAGAAGAAAAGCCTTAGCCATTTTTGCTAACGTGAAAGTTTAAAAATCATTTTTGATGTAAAGTGTACTTGGAATGGTTAGGTCTTTTTTTAAAAAAAACTCTTGCGTATTCTAGAATACGTTGAAATTATATACCAAGGTTTGTATTTAAACAGTTATTTATTTTGAGGTTATACTGTGTCCAGAAACACGTACACAAACTTCTTCAAAAGTAAAGAATTGAGACCTAAAACATTTTGAAATCATTATATGGATTTTTGGGATGGAAGTATAATAAGTAATATACCTTCCCCATTTGTTATGTAATAAAATAATTGTAATACACGTACATATTTTTAATATTAAAACCAAGTAATAAATATATAATGAAATATAATATTATAGGACAAGCCAAAACTAATGTATAAACATTTGTGCTGCTAATAAACAGCAAAACTTGTTTTATGAACAGTAAGTGGTGGTAACATCCCATATATTAGTCTGCATAATTTCTATTTTTTATTAAATGGACCACTTTTCTAACCTTGTTTGGTACTAATGGGTTTCATCAGGTAGTTAGGCAAATGTTGGGAGGAATAATTCCATCCCAAGTGTTTTCTGTCCTTTTGTTTTACCTCATGTTTCATTTCACCTTACTGATTGGTTATTTCAGCGTTCTAAGTCTTGGCGTATGACAGGGAATTTTATCTCTATAAAATCTGTCCTCTAGGTCGGAGGTTTCCGTCTTCTCCGACACATGTACTAGAGCTATTCCTAGACAAACTGGTGGCAATAGTTTATGTTACATTAACGGAGGAGCTAGATCCACATCTTGTGCTCAAGCCAATAGGGATATACACGCCTTAGGCAAGCTCTGACGAACTTCTGGGGGAACTTCAGTTTCGGGCGGCTTGGTTATTGAAAATTGGAAGCGGGGGCGATAGTGATCCTTAATGGATCAATCGTCCTGGGGCTGGAATGGCAGATATACGGTATCTCTGGAACAACTACATTTACCCATTAGCTCTGCCGGCTCAGGGTTTTTCCAACAAACAAAATCCAGCTGGCAATTGAGCACTTCACATCCTTTACGTTCCCTCTGTACTGAACAGAGCAAGTGTTGGATATGTTGAGATTTTACTTGTACTTTAGTGGAAGTACACGTTTTGAATAAAAGTATTGTTAAAATGTAAGTGAACGGCATAATTCTATAATCAAAAGTCGGATAATTGTATTAAGGGGAGAAGGTATCGTCTATTTCCACCATATTAAACTTTACATTTTCAATTTACCTTTTCTGAAGAACTATGAATAATACAGCAATGATTTTTTATCACATATACGTACACTATTGGGTAATAAAACATTTTTGTGAGTATATAGCATTAAAACTGTAGCTGTAATAACTTTTTAATAATAATAGTACTTTTTCGTACACTTTAAAAGAAAAATACACCAGTTTCCTTGACAATAACATCTAAATGTTGAAAAATGTCAGTTTATAAATATGTGCCAAGGAAACAGCCTGTGAAAATTTAATTGTTCTAGGATCAGTAGTTTCAAAGAAAAGGTACACAAGGCTTACGAAAACCAAAGCTACGGGAAAATGAGTTTAAAGTTTTACATAACTCAGTCTGTTTAAACATTCCTACCCCATACTCAGTGTTGTCATGATCTTCTCTACTCCTCTTGTTATTCTTTCTCTTCTGTCTAGCACTTTTATAGATGTCTTCTGCCTCCATATCAGCCTTGGTAGCACGATATTGGTCCATTTCTTTAAAAAAAATTAGAACTAGAAGTACTTTAGTTTGGAACAACACAATCATGTGGAGTTGAATCCCCTAACCTAACACTTTGAACATCCCCAGGTGTTATTCAGTTTTCAAGTCCTTAGTTATTTTCACAGTTTTAACTCCCTATATTTGCCTTTGTCTTCCCAGAAGACCCTCTAGACATTTTTCTGAACACTTTAGCTGACGATCTAGCCATTTTCCTCATTCAATAACAAAACACACGTTTAGAACCATAGGATGCCAAAAAGACAAGTGAAAGAGCAAAAGCAGGCAGGTTTGCCAATAGCTGAAAGTTTAAAACGCAGAAGAAAATATCTCCAAACATAAAATATCAGAGAAAGTTCTAAGAAAAGCCAGAGAGTAAAAAGGGTCGTGCCCTACTCTGCAGCATGTGATTTAAACCCACTATACAAATAATTAGGTAAGTTTAAATAAGTTTCTGGTACAAAACAAATTTATACTCATATAAGATTCACTTGAAATTATGAAAATAAACAAAAAATGATATTTTCCCCATTTTTAAGGCATCTTCTCCCTTTAATCTCAGTTTCTCCAATAAAAGCTACCCTTATATCGAATAATTTTTGCCATTTTCATAAAGCTCGTCCAATGACTTCGGTTTGAAACCATAACATGTTTGCGTGACAATGAAATGTATATTTTGAATGTTGTGCGAACTGGTTTGAAGTATTCTTTGTTCGGAATGAATTCTAAGTTAAATAGTAAATAGTAGGATATAGATACAAAAATTTACTATACAAAAATGTAGTTGTGTTATTACTTCTTCTGACACGTTCTAACAATGAGTAAATAAGTAAACGTTCCACATTCATATGTCATTGGAAACACAGTTTTGAGACACTGCATACGAACTTCTACGTGCGTTTGTGGTAAAAAAAGACAATAACCGCAAAAAATCTGCTAAATAGTAAACCGGGAAAATGCGATTCAGTTGAAGAATTTAATATCGTGCTAGTATGTCGCCATGGTAGCTCAAAGTTTAAGTGCAGCCGAAAGGAGACTGGAGATACGTGGTTCAAATTGCCGCTAGGCATTTAATTTTTCAGCCTGGTTCTACCTTTCCAAATACAATACTCTAAGGACGTAGTAAAGCAAATGAAAATAAATTGCACTTGTCAGTATTTGAAACAAGTTAGCATATCACTGAAGTTAGAAGTTCATTTTTATAGGTTATTCAGTCATTTGTTTTTGTTTTGCAATAAAAATGTTTAAATTGGTGCTTCAAAAGTTGAAACTAGTGTTAGGAAATATTTGTAATGGTTCAGCAGTTCGTTCTAGCTTGACAGTCATACCCACATATTGCCTTAGCTTACCAGCTCCTTCATGCCTCTTCACTGGAAGTATATCTACTACAATTTTCCAGTCTAGTTAACTTACTAGTTGCTTGTTATGAGATGCAAGAAGAGTCATTAAAGCTACTACACATTCATTAGATACCTTGCAAAGTATAAGAATCATAGAACTGGTTTAATACCTGAAGTATTAAATGCAGTGCACCCAAATCACGTTCCTCCTGAAAGTTCAACCCCATCATTTTAGTTCCAAATGATCGCTTGAAAACACCTGACGTTAACATGTATATCTCTAGATACTGCTAAAATTATGCTAATTAACCTGTCTACATATAATTAATCCGGTATGAACAATCCTGACTACAAGTTATTAACAGCACATCCAAAGTTTACGAGCGGGATGGCGCAGGACGTCCCGGTTCGATTCCTGTGGCCAACCTACCTGATCCATGGGTTTCTTCTGGGACTTTCCTGAATCACCAGGTGAACTCTGGGTTAATTACATTCCCCATATTTCCTGACACCCATTTCAACTCCATTACCATTTCATATAATGATAAGTCCCTTTCAGGGTAGAAGTACACAGTGTTCATCTTTATCTGTAATTTTACCGCGCAAAATTTGACGTCATCAATAGCATCGCTGATGGAGGGAGTTTATATACGATTCCCCTAGTGGCTTGCGATCGTATTAGATGTGCTGACAGCAGCTTTGAGGCCTTCCTGTACCGGCAGGTAAATACACTATTTGAGAGGTGGGTCCGCCCGCGTAATCTAAAGGCGCGTAATTTCGCCTAGGGCCATCTATTCTGTTTTCTGGAGGTTTACCGTGAGATACCTTCATGAAGCCTCATCTCTCCACTATGTGGAAGATGTCATTAGGCACCGGGCCACAAAATTCTACGCGAGTTTGCTCAACATCAGAGCGCCCTGGCTAGGTCTCTAGGAAACTAAAAATCCTCAGAAAGACGCTACAAGCTCTACCGGCTTCCCCGCATGGCATGCAGGCACACCCGGTAACAATAAATTTGTTATTACAACCTCAAAATTATTACTGTTTGAAAATTAATAAACTTTCTGAATTAAACTCTTCCTAAAAATTTTCTCACACCAGCGGTGCACACAAGCGTTGCACCCGATTTGGCTACCATACGGAGCTACGGCTACCTCCCTTCTTTTTATCCACCTAAATTTAAAACACCAACCTGCAAAACCCCACATATCCTGTCATTAAGTGGTTAAGTCCGTGTAGGACAGGTACACGAATGACACACATCGTGCTGACCCTCAGTCAGCCGCCAGCTACTTGATTGATTGGTGCATAGATACGTTAAATGCTTTTAGAAAGTATATACTGCAATGCAATGCACTACAAAGCTAATTATACAGCCATAAAAGTAGACTATGAAGAATATACGAAATGATAAGTCAATGAACACTTATTTCACAATGAACATCTGCTTTTCTGTTATAGTACACATATATGCATATTGTAAACCTGCCACATAAAATAGGAATATTTCAATTTGATCTCAATTCTTTTCTATCACCTACAGTATCCTTACAATGTAACTTCATTGCAAACCAGAAAGTTAGCAGAACATGTTCTAAGAATGAAAAATAAGTAAGTGTTACAATATGTACAAAGCTTTAATCCAAGTCTAAACAAGAAAATATATGTCCATTTTCTTATATTGCCTTTCTCTCTTCCCCTTAAACACTTTCTGTACTGCGAGAAGGTATGCTTGAAGCCTTTCTGTTATAACATTATTTATTGCTTCTAGATTGGGACCAGTCGCTTTATAGCGTCCAGTGTCTCTCTTTCTGCAAGTAACTGACCCTGTGTCTTGGAAACGTTTGATGCACTTATTAGTTTTAAAAGACATAAGGTTACGTAAATTGATAGTCATTTTATTTAAGCACGAGAATGACAGAGTTTATATCGTATACTGATAAAATGTAAGACATTTATGCTGCAATTTGACATTACCTGGACACTTTTGACAACATTAGGCTCCGAGAGACTTTTCTGAATGCCGGATAGCTTTGCATAAACTCCCCTATGCAGTATGTTAGACTATATTTATATGTCACACCAATTTTAGTGCCGGTACGAAAGTAGCATCCAACCATGAAGTCGAGGTGCTCTGTGTTCATATCCATGGGATATTTGTTGTATTAGTTACCAGTGCAACCACACAGCTGTTATTTGCTTATTGTCCCGCAAAAATTACCGCTTGTTCTCCGTATAGCCCACTATGATTTCAAGATAGACTCACCAGTCAAATATGACGTCATTCTTGCTCAATCGGAGAGTATAAAATAAAGAATAAAAATGAACACCGCGTATATGACGGTGTCTTGGCGTTATATAACAGTATGATCTACTCTAAATCAACCTTCCTGCTCCGGTAGGATGATCTCAGTTCCACGAGACCGGTCTGGTGGTGCAGTTGTCGGATTACAGTAGAGTTGGATGCCAGTACTTCTGGCTTGTCGGGGAGTTTCCAACTGCTGCTGCCCTCTGTACTGTCGTAGCTACTTGGAACGCCCGCCCTCTGTCTCCTCTCACCTCATCCTTCCTTCCTTCCTTCCTTCCTCATCTTTTCTGGCATACGAGTGGTACATCTTTTAATAGCTCACGGAAGAACTTGTTCCAAGAAGATCTAGGTATCTTGGTCCATTTAAATGTTATGACAAGAAGTATGGAACAATATTATTAGTACCAACCCAGGATAATGTTTGAGAAAATAGATTCCTAATCGAAAGTTTCTTTAATCTGTTTAATTATATGGGGTCAAAACAAGGTTGCAAGTTAAGTCCTGTATTATTTAATTTGTTCATCGATGATGTTCTGCCCGCCTCGGTAGCGTAGATGGAATCTCGGTCAGGGTGAGTTACCTGGATAAGATTTTTTCCGGGGTTTCCCTTATCCTGAAAGACGAATGTCGGGTAACTCGAAGCTCTACGGACCCTGGGCCCATTTGAGCATCATTTCACCCATTCCATTCATCGTCCGATATGATCTAACGTTGGAGGACGTAAATTACAAAAAAGATGATATTCTAGCGGAAATCAAGTAAGAAAATACACACCTTTCCATTATTGGAAACAAAGAACTACCGGCTTTGCTAGATGCTGATGATCTTGTTGCAAATGTAGGAGTATACAAAATTTTGGGAGCCATACAGGAGTTTTCTAATAAATGAAGTCTGTAATGGTATTTAAAAACGGTAATAATATAAGGAAACATTAAAAATGGAGTTGGGAAGGGAATGAAATTGAAGTGGTAAGGAAATTTAACCATCTAGGAGTAAGGCTAAACAGTAATGGCAGATTGATCAAAAGAAAACTGTATTAGCTAAAGAGAAACTGGCAATGAAATCTATTAGAGCATGTATAGATAAAAAACCAGGGATACAAATAAAATTTTGGAGAAAATATGTGCGGCAGTACTCGAGGCGACAATGTTATATGGTGCTAAAATTTGGGGCGTAGAGGAAGAATGGGTTAATGTGAACAAGGTGCATAGGAATTTTTGAAAAGTAATTTTTGGCTCACCAAGGGTATCACCAAATGGGGTTGCACAAATGGAGTTAGCAAGATATGGTAGTAAAGCTAAACTTATGGGAAGAGCATTGAAATACTAGTTCAGAAAAAAAGAATTTGATACTAGTAACATTTTGAAACAGTGTTTAGAAATGCAGCAAAAATGTATTAAAGATAATACTTGGTACAAAAGTATACAAGAAATTCTGAGTGAAATAGAATATGGGTATATGTGAAGGGATAATAATAGATTAGAAAAAGGTTTCTGGAGAAGAGTCAAAATGAGGATAGAAGATATAGAAAGGCAGGATATAATGGGTAGTTGAAATTCCAAAACCTCACTATGTAGCTATAGGGAGATAAAAATGATCTAGGAAAGAGAAAAATGTGTTAATACGAGGCGTGTTTTTTAAGTCAGTACCGTTTAGGAATTAAAAAAGACGTGCATAGATATCGCTTTTATTTTATTTTGCATGAAAGCCTGTACCTTAATCTACTTTTCTACATAATTTCCGTGAATATTGATACACCTGTCATAACGTGGCACCAGTTTTTGAATACCCTCCTCATAAAATTCTGCCGCCTGACGTGTTAACCACTGTATCACAACTGTTTTGACTTGGTTATCGTCTTGAAGACGCTGACCGCCCAGATGTTTCTTAAAGTGCAGGAACAATGGTAGTCGCTGGGCGCCAGATCAGGGCTGTATGGAGGATGATCTAGAGTTTTCCATTGAAAAGATTTGATGAGATCTTTGGTCAGATTAGCCACATGTGGACGGGCATTGTCATGCAGCAAAACGACACTCTTGCTCAACTTGGCACGTCTTTTGTTCTGGATTGCACGGCGCAGATTGTTCAATGTCTCACAATAAGACACTGCATTGATTGTCTCATTACGAGGCAGAAACTCCACTAGCAATACTCCTTTTCTGTCCCAAAAAACTGTGCACACTATTTTCAGGGTAGAAATTGTTTGCTTGAACTTCACTTTTGTGGGCGATGATCAATGTCGCCTTTCAATGGATTGTTGCTTCGATTCTGGTGTGACGTATGCCACCCATGTTTCGTCACCAGTAACAATTTGGTCTACAAATTCTTCACCTTCATTGTGGTACCGCTCAAGGAAAGTCAATGCACTGCCTAAACGTTGGGTTTTGTTCAAATCCGTCAACATTCTCGGAACCCAACGTGAACATAATGTGCTGTACTTCAAGTTCTCGGTCACGGTACGATACAAAATACTACGAGAATATTGAGGAAAATAGTCGCACAATGATGAATTTGTATAGCGTCTGTTTTCTCTCACCTTTTCGTCCAATTTCTGCACCAAGTCTTCAGTAACGACCGAAGGACGCCCATCCGTTCTTCATCATGCACATTTGTGCGGCCATCTTTAAATGCTCTCACCAATTTCCTAACCATTCCATCACTCATAATGCTTTGTCCGTAAACTTCACAGATCTCACGATGAATATCGATCGGTTCTACGCATTTAGCACTAAGAAATCGTATAACAGCCCGTACTTCACAATCGGCGGGACTCACGATTGTCGGAGGCATCTTAAACACTCAGTAACCAACGTATACAATGAAGAATCAGGCTGTAATGGCGTCTGTGCGTAGACAAGAGATGTAGGTAACTAGCGTGCATGCGCGGAACGCCGACCGTAGCACTGCGGCGGCGGAATCGCAAAACAGTACTGAATTAAAAAGCATGCCCCGTATTTGTGAGAAAAGGACAAGAAAAGCCTTTACATGGACCAGAACAAGAGTAACAGGGTTAAAAGTATTAGGGGAGAGAGAACAGCAAGGAAAATGTATACCTGTGTAGTGCGAAAACAAATAGTTTGTGTCATTTATTGATATAATGCGAGGAAACAACGAATTGGAGAGGAAAAGTGCTCAAAACGAAGCAGACTGTGTTACCCAGTGCAATTTCAGTTCAAAGATTACTGAGTGTTAAACCAAGAGACAATATTTTGGAATTAGGAAAGTATTTAGGTTTAGTGAGAAATAAATGGTTAAAAATTAGTAATAATATAATCATGATAATGTCGATTCAGGACCAAAATGGTAATTAGGATCCTATAGCTCAAAAACCATGGTGTTAGAGTCTATAGGCCCAAGGAAATTCAGGAACTCAATAAGGAGCTGTAATTTGTTAGGTAATTATATATGTATATATAAAATTATGATGTATAAGAATTTTTATATATAATGAAGTGTAGTAAATATATTCATTCATTCATATTCAGTGCACTATTTCTGTTCAGCATTAGTCAGTATTTCTAAATGTAATGCAGATGTCTCACTTCACTGAGCTTTCTTTGAAGTCCACCATTACCACGAACCTCTTTTGAAGAACAGTAAGTACTATCAACTCGAATTATCATTGCAACCCCGGGACATTAACAAAGTAGCGATCTCTGTCTTGAGTTATGTAAAGCATGAACCTCTTCATGCAGAACAAGTGACGGTAACTAGTTCTTTTGTGTCTGAGCTGCACCCGGTTCACCTATACTTTACTCCTACGTAAAACTTGATAATATCTCTCACAGTTAGCGACACCGTCTGCATCTTTGTTGAATCTACTAGATGCTGTACTGGAGAACTACGAGATCTTTTCTCGGGCTATGCTTGGGGGCTTGCCAGAATAGAGGACACCAGCTAAAGTGACAGATAAATAAAAAGGAGGCTAGTAAATGAGCTATGAGAAAGAGTTGCAGACTGTCTGAGACTTCTTCTTTAATTTACGTCCTCCAAGTTGAGTCATATCCGACGATCAATGAAGTAATGATCAAATGAGTACACGGCCCATAAAGCTTAGGGTTAGCAGGCATTCATCTTTCAGGATAAGACAGAACATCCAACGTTAAGTCATATTGGACGATGAATGAAATAATGTTCAAATGAGTACAGCGCCCATAGAGCTTAGCGTTACCAGGCATTCATCTTTCAGGATAAGACAAAACCTCCAACGTTAAGTCATATCGGACGATGAATGAAATGATGTTCAAATGAGTACGAGGTCCATAGAGCTTAGAATTACTAGACATTCATCTTTCAGGGCAAGGGAAAACCTCCAACGTTATGTCATATCGGACGATGAATGAAATAATGCTCAAATGAGTACAGGGCCCATAGAGCTTAGGGTTACCAAGCATTCGTCTGGCAGGATAAGACAAAACCTCCAACGTTAAGTCATATCGGACGATGAATGAAATATTGTTCAAATGAGTACAGCGCCCATAGAGCTTAGAATTATCAGACATTCATCTTTCAGGTTAAGGGAAAACCTCCAACACTATCATATCGGACGATGAATGAAATATTGTTCAAATGAGTACAGGGCCCATAGAGCTTAGGGTTACCAGGTATTCATCTTCCAGGATAAGGGAAAACCTCCAACGCTAAGTCATATCGGACGATGAATGAAATATTGTTCAAATGAGTACAGGGCCCATAGAGCTTAGGGTTACCAGGCATTCATGTTTCAGTATAAGGGAAAACCTCCAACGTTAACTCATATCGGACGATGAATGAAATAATGTTCAAATGAGTACAGGGTACATAGAGCTTAGAGTTACCACCATTCATATTTTGGTATAGGAGAAAACCAAGGAAAAAGCATTATCCAGAAAACTCATTCTGACCAGATACGAGCTCGGGACTTCTTGAGCGTGAGACAGACACACTGCAGAGTTGGGGCATTTTAGAGTGTAGAATTAAACTGTTCTGAACTTACGCACTAGAAACTTAACTATTGTAATATAGATATACAGAGAAGTAGATAGATAAGTAGAGGGGACACCTAGTACCTACACCTTTAATAGGATAATTTGTGTATATCCCTCTGGATAATCTACCTCAGCATCCAACAAGGAGTACCTATTCCGTTGCACTGTAAATATCAATGCCCCATGTATCCGAACTTATTTAATAATTGTTACTATGTGTGGTTAAGTACTGTGTGCCCACGACAAGAAGGCCAGAGAGGGATGAAGGGCACAGGAGCTTGAACTGTTTATCTCCTCCGATAACGGATCTGTTTACTAATCTCTGTTTCATATAACCTTGCCCCGCTGACATGTATCACTCCGCATGCAACTACCTTCCCCCTCATCCTAATTGGCTGATGCTTTCGCGCCATAGGCCATAGGCGGTGCCTTCCCGTCACATTTAAACCTGCAGTAAACCGCATAATAATTGCCGGGAGGATAGATAAAATCATACAAATAAGAATATGAAGGCATGCAAAAGTAATGAAGTTTATAATGAAACTGACCAAGTTGAAACTGAATGAATGAACAATGAAACTGCAACAAGTTTATAATGAAAGGCCTTAGGCCTTTTCAAATGGGATTTTTTAAACCAGCACACATACATTGAAAAAATGCTTGCCTTTCAGTCTTAAAAGTCGTTTCACGCCATACTTGCTGTGTGTCCTTCATTCACCCAAGTCTCGTCAAGGTAGTATATTTTGCGAGTTGTATCTCGGTATAGTCTGATTGCCCTTAAATATCGTCTTCGCCACACAGCAATATCGCCCCTGGAGTGGTAAGTTTTCCTGTTGTATCAATTTCAGGTCGCGATGTTCCTACACCTGTAAGTTCAGGGCACAACTGATCGCCCGCCTTGCTAGCGTGGTGGTGGCGTGTCTGCCTCATGTTCAAGAGGTCCCCAGTTCGAATTTCGGTCAGGGTGCCTTACCTGAATAAGGTTTTTACCAGGGTTTTCCCTTAAACTTAAAGACGAATGTCGGGTAACTCTAAGCTCTATGGACCCTGGGCTCATTTCAGCATGATTTCACCCATTCCATTCATCGTCCGATATGACTTAACGTTGGAGGACGTAAAGTACAACAAAAAAGAAACAAAAAGCACAGCTGTTCGACTTCTCAAACTGACAAAGACGGATTCTTCTCTGTGAGTGCATTAAATACATGCACCACAATTCTTTTTTCGCCGCTTTGTAAATGTTTTCCCTTGCGATGTTTCAGCAAAAACTGGCGCTAGATTCTGCCATTATACATATAATAAGTACACGCGCAATAAACGATCAATGAAATAATGTATTCTCGCACTCGGCACAACACATCTTTGAATGGTGATATATGACTAATCCAGTTCAAAACAAGGTCAGTGATAAAAGTCATATAAAAATATGTCATCACTACCGCTAAATCACGTGCTATAGTGCCATGTGCTTGAGAGAAAAGGAACCTCCTCTTTACTTCGTTTAAGAATTAACATGCATTTCAGATAAATCAACTCTGTTGCGTAATATATTTCATTAAAACTGTTACGAAAATATAAATTTGACAATTCTCTTCCAACATATAAAGACATATCACCATGTTAAATAACGAACTAAATTTTTACTGCACAACAGTCTGCACCACAACAGCAGCCAATGAGATGTGGTACGGTCACGTGACCGTTAAGAGATACGGGGCAAGCTTATGTGAAACAAGGATTAGGAAATGAGTGTATGAGAGAGTACATGAGTCACCCATGCTCTCAGATCTAAAGTTTGTTGCAGTAATCGCAGCGATAGGTATTATGTATGGGTGACTTATGTGACAACACTGGTGTATTTTAAACGAATCTTTCATCCTTGTCTTACTGGAAAGGTGTGCATAAACATCGTTGGGACAGCAAAAGTGATTACGCTGCACATTCTTCTAACCTGCCTCCTTGTCGTGGGTCTACAGTACTTTTCGTAGCGAAAAGAGACCTTTGTGTTATTGTGTGGATTTCTTTTACTCGCGTTTGGTTTACGGCCTCGTTCCTGGAATAAACTTTAAGGGGATTAAGTCAGGAAAAGGGATGGGCAATAAAGAGGATGTTTACAAAACAACCCTACAAAACTTCAATGTACATAAAAATACATTCGTCGAGAAAGGTGTGAATTTGGTTGTTAAATGTACTCTTTACGTAAATATCATGTAAATATCTAAATATATATTTTAATAATAGAGTACTTTTCTCAGAATCAATAGTGTTCTTCTTCTTCACTCCAAGGGATAGGCATTGCTGCCTGTACCGGCTTAAAACATGTCTAACCATCGTTTTCGTGGCCTTCCCGGAGTCTCTTTCCTCTAGGTTTATAGTTAATAACTCTTCTTGGGATCCTATCTCTCGGCATTCTCTCAATATGCTCTCTCCATTCATTTATATAATTTATTATTTTTTCTTCTAAATAACTTATTTCTAAATCTTCTCTTATTTTTTCATTTGGGATTTTATCTAAAAGAGTACATCCCTTTACTGCTCTTAAAAATCTCATTTTGGCAGCCTGTATCTTGTTTTTGTCTGCTTTTGTTTATGTCCATGTTCCAGAACCAAAAAGAAAAGCAGGCACAGCCATTACCTTATAAAATTACATCCGTGTTTCTTTTCTGGTTTTAGTTTTTAGGCTTCTATTTATTATGCCGCATATTTGTTGAAACATTGGTAATTTATTTTTAAAAGCATTTTCATATTTATAACTGACATATGTTTCAAATATTTAAAACCCGTAACTTGCTCTAAGATAACGCCAATTATTATTTTGGTTCTAATAGTGTCTTTACCTCAAAACGCCATTGGTTTTGTTTTATTTGTGTAAATTTTGAAATTATAATTCTTACATAACTTCTGTAAAATATATACTGCTCTTTGCAGCTCGTCTTCAGTTTTACTTATAATTATTTTGTCATCCGCAAATAGCATCGTCTTAAGAATAAAATTTGGTGCAACATGAATGCCTCCGTTAATCTTAAACATCCACTCTATAATCAGATCATCTATATAAATTATGAATAAGATAGGAGACAAACTGCAACCCTGTCTTACACCTTCATTTGTATGTATCCATTTACTCTACATTCTATTTCCAATATGTATGCTGATTGTTGTATACTTATATATAGAGAAGGTGCGACAGCTAAGCGAAAGCAGCCTCTCTAGGGGTGAAAACCTCCGTTAAAAAGCCTGCAAGTCTGAAGGCAGTAAGGTAGCAGCCCCACTATCAGACTGTGCTTGCATAGGGCTTGTAAGTCTATCAAGCAAGATTTTCTTACTAAAAATCTTAAAGATAATGAGCCGGATGGACTACAACTTAGAATCAAAAGTGTGGAAAAATATTCCATGTAGATGGTAGTGCTGTTGTGGAATATTTTCTTGAACACTTCCTTAGGAACTGAAGTTTGGTATTTGACCCTTATTGTGTTCTGTAATTATTCTGTACTTATGCAAAAACACGTACAAAGGGATACAGGAAAGCCTTAGAAACAATTTTTTGTAAAGTATTGTAACGGGAATATACACTCCTGGAAATGAAAATAAGAACAGATTGACGCCGGTGTGTCAGACCCACCATACTTGCTCCGGACACTGCGAGAGGGTTGTGCAAGCAATGATCACCCGCACGGCACAGCGGACACACCAGGAACCGCGGTGTTGGCCGTCGAATGGCGCTAACTGCGCAGCGTTTGGGCACCGCTGCCGTCAGTGTCAGCCAGTTTGCTATGGCATACGGAGCTCCATCGCAGTCTTTAATACTGGTAGCATGCCGCGACATTGTGGACGTGAATCGTATGTGCAGTTGACGGACTTTGAGCGAGGGCGTATAGTGGGCATGCGGGAGGTCGGGTGGACATACGGCCGAATTGATCAACACGTGGGGCGTGAGGTCTCCACAGTACATCGATGTTGTCGCCAGTGGTCGGCGGAAGGTGCACGTGCCCGTCGACCTGGGAGCGGACCCCAGCGACGCACGGATGCACGCCAAGACCGTCGGATCCTACGCAGTGCCGTAGGGGACCGCACCGCCACTTCCCAGCAAATTAGGGACACTGTTGCTCCTAGGGTATCGGCGAGGACCATTCGCAACTGTCTCCATGAAGCTGGGCTACGGTCCCGCGCACCGTTAGGCCGTCTTCCGCTCACGACCCAACATCGTGCAGCCCGCCTTCAGAGGTGTTGCGACAGGCGTGAATGGAGGGACGAATGGAGACGTGTCGTCTTCAGCGATGAGAGTCGCTTCTGCCTTGGTGCCAATGATGGTCGTATGCGTGTTTGGCGCCGTGCAGGTGAGCGCCACAATCAGGACAGCATACGACCGAGGCACACAGGGCCAACACCCGGCATCATGGTGTGGGAAGCGATCTCCTACACTGGCCGTACACCTCTGGTGATCGTCGAGAGGACACTGAATAGTGCACGATACATCCAAACCGTCATCGAACCCATTGTTCTACCATTCCTAGACCTGCAAGGGAACTCGCTGTTCCAACAGAACTATGCGCGTCCGCATGTATCCCGTGCCACCCAATGTGCTCTAGAAGGTGTAAGTCAACTACCCTGGCCAGCAAGATCTCCGGATCTGTCCCCCATTAAGCATGTTTGGAACTGGATGAAACGTCGTCTCACGCGGTCTGCACGTCCAGCACGAACGCTGGTCCAACTGAGGCGCCAGCTGGAAATGGCATGGCAAGCCGTTCCACAGGACTACATCCAGCATCTCTACGATCGTCTCCATGGGAGAATAGCAGCCTGCATTGCTGCGAAAGTTGGATATACACGGTACTAGTGCCGACATTGTGCATGCTCTGTTGCCTGTGTCTATGTGCCTATGGTTCTGTCAGTGTGATCATGTGATGTGTCTGACTGCAGGAATGTGTCAATAAAGTTTCCCCTTCCTGGGACAATGAATTCACGGTGTTCTTATTTCAATTTCCAGGAGTGTATTTGTTCTCCACTCGCAGCAGATAGGAAGCACGCCAACTTTTTAGAAGATCCAGGTCGAGTTTTGATTAAATAAGAGTCATGAGATCTTTTCTCAGGTGTGGATGTGGATTTTTGGTGACACAAATAAAATTTATATGACTCCTATCTCGTAATATACTATTTAATTGTATAATATGAACTACGATTCACTCGTTTCTATTACAAATATCGAATAACACTTCTTGAATTATATTAACTTCCCTTTACCATTATATTCACCGCAACGTTTTTCATCGTTGTGAAACACGACTGAAGATTACAACACTTTTTCTCTAGATTACTGATTTTCTTGTCATTATAGTTACTTCCACTTTATTTTGTGATTGGCCGATCCACTGGCACGTCACCACACCACGTCATACCACGTCACACCACTACTACTTCGGCCAATCACACAACTACATACATTTTTATATATTTAAATTATTAAATACATTTACATAACCAGCCCTTATAAATTTATAAACCTTTCATACCTCAAACACAACCAAAAAGTACTGTTACAGTATGCATACCGAATTGTTGGATGGGTACCTTACCAGCAGAAAGCCTTCAAATACACTCCTGGAAATGGAAATAAGAACACATTGACGCCGGTGAGTCAGACCATCATACTTGCTCCGGACACTGCGAGAGGGCTGTGCAAGCAATGATCACACGCATGGTACAACGGACACACAAGGAATCGCGGTGTTGGCCGTCGAATGGCGCTAGCTGCGCAGCGTTTGGGCACCGTCGCCGTCAGTGTCAGCCAGTTTGTCGTGGCATACGGAGCTCCATCGCAGTCTTTAACACCGATAGCATGCCGCGACACCGTGGACGTGAACCGTGTGTGCAGTTGTCGGACTTTGAGCGAGGGCGTATAGTGGGCATGCCGGAGGCCGGGTGGACGTACCGCCGAATTGCTCAACATGTGGGGCGTGAGGTCTCCACAGTACATCGATGTTGTTGCCAATAGTTGGCGGAAGGTGCACGTGCCCGTCGACCTGGGACCAGAACGCAGCGACGCACGGATGGACGCCAAGACCAGCGGATCCTCCGCAGTACCGTAGGGGACCGCACCGCCACTTCCCAGCAAATTAGGGACACTGTTGCTCCTGGGGTATTGGCGAGGACCATTCTCAACCGTCCTCATTAAGCTGGGCTACGGTTCCGCGCATCGTTAGGCCGTCTTCCGCTCACGCCCCAACCTCTTGCAGCCCGCCTCCAGTTGTGTCGCGACAGGCGTGAATGGAGGGACGAATGGAGACGTGTCGTCTTCAGCGATGAGAGTCGCTTCTGCCTTGGTGCCAATGATGGTCGTATGCGTGTTTAGCGCCGTTCAGGTGAGCGCCACAATCAGGACTGAATACGACCGAGGCACTCAGGGCAAAAACCCGGCATCATGGTGTTGGGAGCGATCTCCTACACGGCCGTACACCTCTGGTGATCGTCAAGGGGACACTGAATACTGCACGGTACATCCGAACCGTCATCAAACCCATCGTTCTACCATTCCTAGACCGGCAAGGGAACTTGCTGCTCCAACAGGATAGTGCACGTCCGCATGTATCCCGTGCCACCCAACGTGCTCTAGAAGGTGTAAGTCAATTACCCTGGCCAGCAAGATCTCCGGATCTGTCCCCCATTGAGCATATTTGTGACTGGATGAAACGTCGTCTCACGTGGTCTGCGCGTCCAGCACGAACGCTGGTCCAACTGAGGCGCCAGCTGGAAATGGCATGGCAAGCCGTTCCACTGGAATACATCCTGCATATCTACGATCGTCTCCATGGGAGAATAGCAGCCTGCATTGCTGCGAAAGGTGGATATACACGGTAATGGTGCCGACATTGTGCATGCTCTGTTGCCTGTGTCTATGTGCCTATGGTTCTGAAAGGGTGATCATGTGATGTATCTGACCCCAGGAATGTGTCAATAAAGTTTCCCCCTCCTGGGACAAAGAATTCACAGTGTTCTTATTTCAATTTCCAGGAGTGTACATTTCAGTGTCCTTATTAATGGATTAAATATGTACGTTTTAATAGAAAATAAATGTTGAACTTGTTGAAAATCTGTGACCAGCTCAAACAATTTTAAACGCAATAAAACAAAGACACAAATATCCTAGAATTAAACTGTAATTTAGTGGCTTGTTCATACTTGGTATTGTAGTTTACCTCCTTGTTTTGGCTAATATTTATTGGACTGCGAGCATCTTGGCTTCTAAATCACATAAGAAACAGTTTCAGGGTATCATATAGTCTTATTGTAGGCAGCGAAACTGGCTTAGGCCTGAGCAATACCCGCAACTAAATCAGTATGCAATCGCAGTATGCCTGTCCCGGGAAGCAGCCAAATATGTGAGATTCTCTGTAGGCATCCAGCCTCTATATGCCAAAGGCGAGCTGGGGATTGGTTGGAATTCTTGAATATTATAGTATAACATAATTTTCCAGAGGTTAGTTTTTGTATTTCCCAAGGTCTTAAGATCACATTTAAATTCAGCTGCCCAAAATTTCACTATGGTAAATGATGGTGCAGAGTCTGCAGAGTCCAACTCATCTTAGATTTGCGTAGGCGTATTGCCTTTCCAAAAACAAGTAGTTAATGAGAGTTCGATACTCGATTTTGTCCATTTTCATAAAAACATTCACACCAACTCACTCAAAAGACTGTTACAAAATTGGATTACGGAGCTATTGTCTATTCACCTACAATGCGAGACAAGTTCAAAATTCTGCTTTGAAGACCTCACAGGTTGTGGGTTAATAATACCACCTCGGATCTGGTTGACAGAATTGTGTTATATTTTAATTGATTTTCTGTTTTGAGGTGGAATTTTATCTATAAACTCTTAACGTTAAAAATGACCCTCTGAGTTACTAAGAGTTTGAAATTGTCTGTAAATGAGTCATTTCAGAGTGTTAATTTTAGAGCATTTATCCCTCTTATTTAAAGCCCCTGATGTATAATTCGCGCTTTATACGTCACTCTATATCCTGGTTCGTTCGAGTGTCCTCCCTTTGTTTTGTTTCGGGAATTTTTCAATTACTGAGGCTTTATCCGTATTATACAAATGCATAAAATATGAAACACTTTCGCACTTGATGCCAGGGTTGACGTACGTTTATAATTTACATTCATCCCATAAATAAGCGAGAAGAGAATGAAGTCACAATGGCAGCAGCCGCTTATAGGTCAGCTGTCCAGAACAACCGAGTCATACAGGCGCATCGCGACGTCCAGGAAGCGATGGGATCAAAATAGAACGCAACTACCAGCCCGGAAATCAAACTCGCATCCCTCTGAGTCCAGACAATGTAACATATGCAAATCTGCACGGAATGTTGGTTTTTGGGCGCACTAATTGCACAACAATCCCCATGTTAATGTAGTCACATTCAATATTTCATCGTCACATGAGAGAAAATTAGTTGTTCAGTGGAAATGCATATTTTTGTGTACTCTGCACAGGGATTTACAACCGATATACCTTTTTTGCGTCTCAGTAAAAGAAAGCTATACAAAACCGATCACTGCTCGTCGATGCGTCTTTTTATTTAACTCCTTATTTCATGATTATGTTCGTACGCTTACGTGGGCCTTAATTTTGGGTTTGTACTACCTTTGGTTATTACTACTATAGGGGGGTTTTAGGGCTTATTTCGCCCGTGGGTTTATTTTACCCTGGTTTATTTCGCCCTATGGCTGCTTCAAGGCTGTACCCTCTTCAGCCTTGACTTTATTTGGGGTTGAGGGAGGACTGCTCTTTTTTTTTTTTCTTTATTTAGTTATATATGCATGTGTTAACAATTTGTCATGTGTCGTTATTGGCTAATTGTAATATATGTATTTTATTTTTTTAATTATATTTTATATATATCATTTTGTTTTGTTTTAGTAGTAGTTTTTTTCTTTTCTTTTTTTTTTTTCTTTTTTATTTCTTTTTTTTTATTTTATTTTAACAATCTTTGTGGTATGTGTACATTTATGGTATGTGTTGATTCACAATTGTCAGTTTTTAAGCTAAAAGTATTCGGAGATGTTCTTGGATCTTGTCTTCCTCGGCTTCCTTAATCCTGGCGTGGTGTTGTATCAGGATGACGATTGGTGGGGCTGTGGTCTCCGTCTTCTTATAATTTTCTGCTGCTGCAATCAGCTGCCTCCTGTATGGTCTCTCGGACGCGTTCGCGATGTACCTGTACATTCGGTTTTGTATGTGTTGTTCAAGTGGGGTTGCCTTCCAGATGTCGCACACCTCTTAGAGTTTTTGTGCCAGGGTACGAGTTTATTGGCTATTCTTAAGCACTTTCTCTCCATTTGTTGAAGCCTGGTTTTGATATATGTTGTTGCTATCGGGAAGGTGACGATAGCGGCGTAGGTGAAGTATGGTCTTACTATTGTCTTGTACAGTTGGTTGAGGATCGGTGCTGAGAGTCCTATTTTGCCTATTTTTGATAAGTAGTGTAGGGTGGAGATTGCTGTTTCTGCTTCTTTCATATTTTGCTGGAAATGTGGTTCTGTGCTTAGTTTTTTATGAAGCTTTGTTCCCAGGTATTTTACGGTGGTCTGTATAGGTATTTTGTGTCCTTGGTAGACTATCGTCGATTCCTGGTAGTTACGCTTTGTTTTCCTGCGGAAAATGATGGCTTGAGTTTTGCTCGCGTTTACTGTAAGGCGCCATTTGGATGCCCATCTGTCAAAGGCTTTTAGCTGTTTCTCCATTCTTGGTTTTGCGATCATCTGCTTCGGAGCGCTGCTCAGATATGCAGTATCGTCGACGTATTGAGCTAGTTCTATTGCTGGGTGGATTGGCTGTGGAGTGTCTGATGTGTAAATGATATATAGTAGTCCGGAGATAGCGCTTCGTTGTGGTGTGCCAGCTTCTAGTGTAATGGGTGCTGAGAGAGTGTTGTTGATTTTTATGCGAGCTGTCGTGTGATGTAAGAAGCTTGCCGTCCATCTTATGATGCGCTTTGGGATGCCCAAGTTGACACATATATTCATTATCTCATTCACACTTTCAGATTATATACAGAATAACTCATTCTTTCCCGTCTAGAGTGGCTACAAAATTAGAATGATCATAAGGCGGGGCTGGGCGTGACTGTTCTATCGCTACTAGCCAGTGTGGTGCCTGCAACGTTGTACAGTTAAACAGGCATACTGGCTCGCTTTGCCGAATCATAAGGCTAATTTCTTTGTACGCTCTAAGGATACTAACTACAGAATTATTTTGCTTTTCCATGTTACAGATCTGTTTTTCTGAGGATTACTGTCCAAACTTCATGTTTTTAGCACATCTGGTTCCGGAGATATGGAAGGATAAGACGCCTGACTAGAAAGCACATGATCATTAACTGTAAGAGAAGAAAAGCACACGCGTGCTATGCTGCAGTTGAATTTTGTACCTTGCATTCAGTAAAGTGGTAATCTTTTAAGAGTGAACACGTGCTTTTCAAAGTTAGTAGATATACCTCTTAGCAGGCCTAGTACTGATGCGCGTAGTATTAACTGCGAAACAACTCATAAGTAGCCTAGAAGTATTCTTGTTAATGTGTATTCCTTTTTCAAACAGATGTAATTTAAAGACTTTTCGGAAGTACAAATTTCGCTCAGATTCAAGAAGTAATGTTACAAGTTTGTCACGTGAGTGCTCATACTGTGACGAACATTGTTAAAGAAGGAAAAAGTTCACCAAATTAGGAGAGGTTTCCATATATAGATCTACAGGAAAACAACGAGCCGCTTAAAAACGTGCTAGCAACTTAGACAATTTTCAAAAGTCTGTTTCACGTAGAACGATTTATGATTTATATGACAAGGGTGAACATCCAACTGCCAAAACTGCTCAACAATTTAATGAGGGGGAAAATGGAATGTACGAATTCTAAGCATAATATTCAGAAATCTCTTGTGTTAAAATATAGGAGAAACAACGGTGGTCCCAAATTTCTGCTTGAAAGAAGTGATATTGTTGCTGCAAGACTAAAATTTCTGCGCACAATGCATAACATTAGTACACGAGATTCATGGTATAAAATGCCTAATAAACACACATTCATATCCTTCGTAACTATTTGCCCGCCTCGGTAGCACAGACGGTAGCGTGTCTGCCTCACGTTCAACAGGCCTTCAGTTCAAAACTCGGTAAGGGTGAGGTATCTAGATAAGGTATTTCCCTTATCCTTAAAGACGAATGTCTGGTAGCTCTAAGCTCCACGGACCCTGGACTCATTTGAGCATCATTTCACCAATATCATTCATCGTCCCATATTACTTAACGTTGGTGGACGTAAATTACAAATAAAAAATCATTTCGTACCTATTAAGTATGTTAATGAAACAAAAATTGGTTTAAAGTCCATTACAAGCAATATACAGATATGCAATGATTAAAATAGGAACTATATTCACAAATCGTTGAAATGTCACTATTTTGTTTCACTGTAGCCAACACCTTAATTCGTAGGACGCATCTAATTTGAGTCATTTTGTTTTGTGTACATATAAACGATAGCTACGTAAGCGAACTGTTCTCCAGTTCAGATTATGCTATGATCATTGAATATGTTCTTACACACATGTTAAGCGAACTTCTCTGTCAGCATGGTATCATTGTACATCTCAGCATCTATATGATACTTGCTAGATTGACACAAAGACAGATATATCTTCCATCTCTGTCTCCCGCTAACCGTGGAACTGGCAACACCAAGTGAGTACGATAACCGTATTGGTTCAACCCATGTCCATTCTTATTTTGTAGCTACTCTAGAATCAAAGCTGGGATCTCAGGTACTGGATCAGTGTCTAGCCACCAGACCACAACGGTAGTCTGACACAAAAACAACTGTTGAGAATGACTGTACAAGTTTATTTATTAAAAGGTATACAGTGTTAAAAATGCTTCCTGTGCCCAAAGTTCAAGCATTCACCCTCTTCCTCCACTGTTTAACCTTCCAATCAAATTCTTCCAGATCTAATTGCCTCATCCATTTAAGTCTAGGTCGACCACGTCTTCCTCTTCCAGTTGGGTTCCATTCTGAAGCTTGGACTTTCTAATCTCATCGCAGGTATTCTGTGGACGGGATGCTGTGAATTCCTATAAATTTGTAGCAGGTAAAAGTTATAGTGAAATGGAGATGTGCTAATTCCTACAGATCTATTGATTGATAAACCTGTTTATCTAGTAACACGAGGTCAGTTGCTCACGCCAACTCATTCACAATCGCGGAAGGAATATTCTATTACTGCACCGAAAACTTTCACCAGTTTTATACCATCCTTACCTTCCATTTCCTCACACTAGCCGTACATAGGATAAGGTTTCCATCAGTTAACTAAAATAATAAGAGTTAAATGATGAAGCCTGGGACTCAAGAACTTACGATAGTAAGTCGCCACAAACGGTGTATCTCGGATGCGATGATGATGATGATGATGATGTGTATAAGGGGGCTCCACTACGGCGGTCATCAGCGCCCTTACAAAAAACCAATCATGGCGAAAGCCAGATATAAAAATTTCCAAAAACTATATAAGTATAAATAGAACTATTAAAATTGCACAAACATATATGTTTTTAAGAAAAGAAGAAGAAAACGAAATATCAATCAAAACCTACTAAAAATTTCCTTCACTAAATCCTAAAGTGTAATCTAGAAAAGAATCTAAAAACCTTCTCCACTACTGCGTTATCGTCCGCTAGCATTTCTGCAAAGCTGGCCGGCAGCTGCAGAGACGTCCTAAGGTCTGCTAGGTGAAAACACTCTAGCAGCACGTGTCGTACAGATAACGCTTCATTGCAAAACGGACACAGCGGAGCAGCCTCATTTTTAAATAGAAAACTATGAGTAAAAATGCAGTGCCCAATACGCAACCGAGCCAAATTCACCTCCTCGCGACGAGATGACCGACAAGAGGTAACCCAGGGAATCGGAAGTTCTTTCACAGATCTAAGTTTATTATTGCGGAGAGCGGACCACCCTTCCTGCCAGCAGGTTTGCACAGCTCTCCGCAATACGGCCCTAAAAACTTCCGATGTCACAGATGGTACTCGAACCCTGGACCTCATGATAGCCGTCTTGGCTGCCGAATCCGCCATTTCATTCCCCCGCATCCTACGCGACCAGGGATCCATGCACACACCATGCTAACTCCAGAAGCGTGTAAAACGTGGAAGGCATCATGTATACGCTGCACAATAAGGTGGTGGTTGTACAGCTGCCGTAGGCTTTGAAGTGCACTGAGGGAATCACTCAGGATATATATATCGGATGCGAGAGCCCCTAGTGGTCTACTGGGAAAATATACGAGTCAAATGGAGAATTTCATGTCAGGACGGCAAGTTGACCATGGTAGCTCAATGGGTTAGAGCGACTGGACGGAAACCAGGAGATCTGTGGTTCAAATCCCGGCCATGACATTGAATTTTTTATTTTGACTCTATCCATCAAAAACCTTAGCCTATTTACGGCTAGTGTGAAGAAATGATTAATTTTCATCAATTAACTAAAAAAA
This sequence comes from Mantis religiosa, assembly GCA_030765055.1. Taxonomy (NCBI): domain Eukaryota; kingdom Metazoa; phylum Arthropoda; class Insecta; order Mantodea; family Mantidae; genus Mantis; species Mantis religiosa. Next base: position 59,492 of record JAUKNK010000576.1, on the reverse strand, counting down.
TAATAAGAATATTTGTAGCCTATTCATGCAAACTCTTACGAGTTGCTTCGCAGTTACTACTAGGTGCACCAGCACTAGGCTTTAGGCTTGCTAAGCGGTATATTTACTAGCTTTGAAAAACACGTGCAACATGCTACTGCAGCATAGCACGTGTGTACTTTTCTTCACTGACAGTTAATTATTCTTTTATTTCTAGTCAGGCACCTTATCTTTCCATATCTCCGACACCAGGTGTGCTACAAACATAGGGTTTACACAGTATTCCAGCCATAGCTCTGTAACACGTTGCATCCACCACATTGTAGCTACCTTAGCTGTTTATATCGCATAAAATCCATGACTTGTCTTATCACTTTGTTAATAGGTTTGTTTGTTTTCTTTAACTTAGAGTTTCTATTGGATCTCTTGAAACAGTCCCTTTCGGTAAATAATAACTTTAAATTTAAATTCTTATTCAGTGTCCAAGTTTCTGCTCCATAAGTTAATATACTGTTGCGTGTATAGGCTGAGCAAGATTTGTAACATTTATTTTCGATGCCTTGAGTCTGGGCACAGCTGTGTATAAAAGTTGTATGATTAAGTGTAAATTCTGCTGACTGGCAAAACATGTACTTTGGACTGGTGAAACATACATCCTGCTGGCTTAGGGAAATAATTCACAGGTGGCCTGTAACAGGCCTCAACTTTTTCTCCATGTTTTAAACAATGAATCACACATCCTGCTGATCAAGGGCAATAATGCTTACTTGGTCAGTAGCAGGTTTAAACATGTTCTCAGTGATGCAAACAATGATTGCACCATATAGTGCAAATTAACAGTTAGCGTGGGAATCGCTGAGTTGAGTTTTGGTAGGACCCCTATTTAAGCTTGGTTGAGTTAGCCCCCGCGCGGAGAGACTTCACAGAGATTTGAGAGAGGACTTGCTGATGGTCTCTGTAAAGATCAACAAAAGTTTATTTCAAAGTGCTACCACGAGTAAGATAGCCAGCAGGGCGTACCAGATCGTACACCTTTTGACAGTCACACAAGGTTCAAGCCATACAAACAACACATCGCCAAAGGTAAAGTTACATTATGTTATTATGTTTTTAAATGTTACCAAGTCGCCCCTGATCTCTTCCAGATCCAGGGAGTGCCCCGTAGAAATACTAGGCATGTTTGTAATATACTTATTCAGTTCAGTTTGACTTAGATGTTTCTTCCGCTCTACTCTTTCAGTAGCTACACCCCCAGTTGCAGATTAGCTTTGTAAGTCTTTCACCCTCCTTGCAACCCTGGTCCACAACAATACTTATAGTTATTGATTTAGATATTTATAATTTTGTTTCTTAAGTTATATTCATGTCCTATATATCTTCATTCAACATGGATATTACTGTTTTGCCTGTGTTTAACTCTTTTCTTTGCTACAATTTTAATTTATCCTCACATCTAAATACATGCTCTCTTTACATCCTTTGATTAAATATATGAACTACTAAAATTTAAAGCTAGCGTTCACAAATCGTATAAAAACATGAGGTCATTGCGAAAAGTTTTGTGATAACTAATGCAATTAGATATTTATGCAAGTAGATTTAATTTTCTACAATTCATGTCTATCTTGCAACAAATCTGCTTTACCTTAAATCCCATTCCGTAGTTTCAATGCAAGAGTCAAGAAGCAGTTACTCCGGAAATTCTAAAAATAAACAGCTGAAGAGGTTAAAGCAAACCATCGTATCCTAGGTTCGCAGAAGAACTCCACAAACTTGGCACAGCAGTTGTGTGCAAATTAGAACATCCTCTTCATTAATTCCGAAAGAAAACAAGACGATGTTGTTTGAGGAGGTTAAGCACTTTGTGGGATTCCCCGGGGTCTAATAAACTGGAGCAGTGTTGACACTGGGCATCATCCAACACGGGTCGTGCCGATAAATTTACCTACCACGCTGGGTTATGCATGCGCTAAGGTTGCATTCATTTGAAATTCCGAGCAAGTTCTCTCTCGT